>CAUYRT010035851.1:0-46119 GCA_963574885.1 Lepilemur ruficaudatus
AATTTTAAAACAATTCCATTTGCAATCATCAGTGATTTACAAAATGAAGCTGGTAAAAACTAAGGAACTATTTGTGAATTGAGAAATGTTGAACTTTCAAGTATTGTCTATAGAACATAAGTTATGTTGAAAGGTAATTACAACACAATTAGTGATTTTTCTGAAATAAAGAAAATGAATTTTGTGGGGGTAAATATAAAATAATCTATAAATTATATATTTTTTAAAATTTTATTACTTATGCAAATATCACAACATCTGAGCCATCAATAGAACACCTAGTCATGTACAATATACTAATTAAGTTCAGTTGTTGATATTTTGCTAACTTTCAATTGCATCTTTTTAAGAAATAGAGAATAAAACATAGTTTTAGATTTTTGTTATGAATATATATCTATTCAGAAAAAAGAATATAGTTTAATAATAGTTTGATTTATAACCTCTAAATATTTGGGTATGTGGAATATGGACCTCCATATTTATTCCCATCTCAGCCCCACAAATATTAGGGGTTGGTCTCATGGGACCATTTATTACTTTATTGCTTGAATTGTAACACTTTTGAAAGTGAAAGCAAGGACTATAAATAATTACACCAGAATGACAGGCATAAATTAGGACTCTCCTAAGCAAATCTGGACTGCTTTGTGTAAATTGGGACATATGGTCACCTGAGTTATAAGCGTGATAGGTGAATGGGGAATGAGTATTGCCAAGTGGCAATAAATTATTAAGATTTCTATATTTTACAGGTAGTTTCAACCATATACTGTTTCTATAGAGATGCTTTCCTTAATGGTAATTTTATTCTTTGAATAAATTATTTTCATATTAGTACATCTGAAAACCATTCCATTCATAATGAATAATCTAAAGTTGACAACTACATTTTATTTGAAGTTTAACCTTGCTTTTTGGTGTCTGGTACATATTGAGCATGAAATATATGTTTGAGAGAAGAAGGAGGAAGGAAGAGATGGAAGAAAAGAATGGTATTCCTACTGTATTTGACTCTGATAGAGGGGTAAAGATCATTTTTAATACCTCTGTGAAAAATTATTTTCAGTAGCAATAAAGAAATGAAATTAATACAATAAAATGTCTAAAAAAAGACAGGCAGTGAAAATTCTTTCATTGAAATGTATGTAGTATATATAATATACTATTATAATTAAGATTTTCTTTCATTATATCTTTCTTTCTCTTTCTCTCTCCATCATAGACATGCATTCATTTTATTGTATCTGTAATTATAATAAAATAAACACAAATATCACAATACAAAAGAAGGTAAATAAAATACTTGATTAATACATCTTGATTACACTAATGTATTTTATAAAATGGGGAAGAATGTACTTATATATTGGCCTATTGCAGTGATATTACAATTTAATAAGAACAATAATTTTTAAAATTAAATTTCTATTTAAAGATATTCAAATTCAATAAAATATTTCACTGCTGAACTAAAATTTGCATTTATCAAAGAAAAAATACTGCACCTTGCATTTTGTACTTTGTTTCACTGTTTTAATTATATATAAAAAATAACTCCAAATGGTCACATAAAATGATAGCATTGAAGTAACTTAAGGTCTTTTCTTCATCTTTACAATAACTGTATAGTCAGTATTTATTTTGAATCTAGTTTTAAACACAGAACTATTTAATATCAACTGGGGGTGGAGAGAGGTATTATAACCAAAGTTAACTTGTATGATACTGAACCGTAATACGCTTGCTCTCCAAGTGAGAACATACAGCTGAGTCCACATATGTATAATTGGGAGTTCCCCAACTTAGTTTGCACATAAGATATAATGTTTTAAGAAGATGAGTAACAAAACTGTGCTAATTTGAAGTTTACATTTATATTATTAAAACTGAACAATAAACATCTTTGTTTAGAACCTAGATCGACAAATGTTTTCATTATTATTCTTCAGAGAAGAATATTATCCTTCAGAGAAGAATAATCTATTAGTTTTTAGAATTGTTGGTGCATTGTGACAATAAAAAACCCCGAGTTTTAGTTGGTTTTATTATTGACTTTAGATTAGAATAAACACCCTTATTGCTTGCTCCTAGGCAGACTGCTCTTTTCTCTTGACATTTGGTAAGTCACTAGAGGGAGGGAGGAAAAGAAAGAAAGAAGATATAATGAAAGGAAATAATCTTAACTAGTCTACTCTAATAGGCTGAAGCTAGAGAGCAAAATTAATGCTGTAACATAAAATATAAGAGGAAGGCAACATTTTTCTCTATATCAAGCAGAGCAAATATATAAAGAACTATTAAAACCTACTGAGTGCCATGTTGAGATAAATGCATATGTACCATAAAGCTGGTTTCCTAATGATATGCATCTCTATATTGGTTTATTCCCCTGTGGAGGATAATTAGCTTAATGGCAAGTTTCTGTAAGATCAACAGAGAGGCTGAGGCATATAGGATTATTCACAGACATAACAGATTTTTGAACATTATGCCCATTTTAACATTCCTACCAACAGAAATAGTAACTATTTAATACTAAGAAGGGGTAATAGCTGTTATGATCCAAAATTTCTTGAGGGATGTATTCTTGTAGAATTAAGTAATTGTTTGCATATCAAATATGGATAGAATATGCAGAGTTTCACATTTTTAATATAGCTCCTAAACTCTTTATATCTAGAGAAATTTTTTATTTATGAAGAGAATTGATTAAATTAAATAGTTCTCACACGCATGCCTGTCTTAAAATTAAAATCTAATTTTATGCATTTTTGAGGCAGTAGACATCACATGAGAATAAATATCTTCATGAAATTGGTTTTGGATACAACAATGTTAATAGGAATTAATGATTACTGAAATAACCATGAATTGTCCAAAGCATTTGTGATAGATTATAAGTGTAATCATAATAATCCAAGATGCCATGAATTTCAATAATTATATGTTCAAATTAGTTAGAAAATGGTTATACATTAATTAATTAATGAGAAAGGACTTTGAAATAAATAAGAGTCTGAAAGTATGTGGATGGCTGATGGAAAATTATTACTAAAAATTTCAAATAATAGGTATTTCATGAACATTGTTTTATAGAGAGTCACCCAAACATCAGTTATTCTTAGAATAAAATTAACACGTCTTGAATGTACAGGATACAAGATACCAAAAATATCAAGATAGTAAGACTTCACAATGAGTGAAATGATAAAAGATTGATATGGACAGCCATAGATAAAAACAATTATCTCTATGTATCTAATTGTTTCTTGCTTCCGTCTGCCAAAGGGTCTAGCTCCTATCTAAACCTGTCTTCGATCCCTGTGTGCTCACATGAATCAGATCCAGACTTCAAGGAAAGAGACCGCCTTTGAAAGGTCTTCAATTACCAGGTATTCCAGGCTGCCTCAAAGCATGCACACCAGGAGAATGCAGCCACTCTAGAATTCTTCCATCAAATTGTCACAGAACAGAGAGCACCTAATAGATCTGTGTTTCAGAAAGCCTCTGACCTTCCCCTGGCCCGCAGACCTTCTCAAGCAAAAGAAATGAACAATTACTCCTGCCTGCTTAAAATATCCTTCCTGCAGCTTTCAGATCTAAAATAACCTCACAACTCTTCTGAGGCAGTTTGGTTGACTCCATCTTTTCTACCAGACCTGTGAATATTAGGACACCCCAATTTTCCGTCCTGAAATTCTTCTTTCCTCCTTTTGTGTCATTTTCTTAAGTGATCTATCTGGTTCTATGGTTTCAAATGGAAGCAGGCCAATTTAAATGGAATCTGATGGAAATCTGAGTTTTAAAATTAGTTTATTTTTGAGATAAATTAGAATTCTAAATTGAAATTGAAAACCATTTAAATCAGGAATTTAAATTTAATTTAAAATCGAACAGTCAATTTGATTTGAATGATTTAAATTAAATTAAAATTCAGAAGCATATGAAATGAATCAAATTTGGCCAAAACATTCACCTCATAAATGAAATGCTGAAATTTTGATTTCTAACAAATTATAATCAGACTCTCCTGACTTGGTAGCAGTTTGCAGAATGGTTTGACACAAAAGGTAAAACAGCCCCAAACTACATAACAAAAGTAAAGATGGCCAACAGGAATTATAATAAAATGGGGCATATGATTAATGCCTAAAATCAGATTTGCATTAGCCTCAAATACGAAATTGTGGAATTATGGAAGAGAGCCCATAAAATAATATAAACTAAATATATTTCTATTGAAATGATAAAAATCTGGTTACTCATAATACATATTTTTCTGAATATGTCTCCATCATTTAGGGTGTCCCTCTGCTAGGTGAGTCTTGCCTACTTCCACAGTGAGTGAGGTCCACCAATTGCTAAATAAATGCTCCTAGTGCAAATCCCTTAGGCCTGTACTATTTGCCTCATCACTAGAGACGTCCTGAAAGGAGAGTTCCACAAGGAAGCTTCTGTTAGAACCTATCGTTCACCCCTTTCTAAGAGATCATCAAGATAATTTCATTTGGCCCCATATTCCTATTTATGTCAGTTAGTACTAGGAAGCCAAGCCTCCCAGCGCTCCTCACCTGGGAGCTCTCATTTCTTTGTCTTTGTATGTCTCTTTTAGGCGCGCAAAGCCAAAATTCCTCAAACCTTTTGTTAGTCCCTCTGAACTTACGGTCTTTTATAAACATCTCTAAATGGTCAACCGCTTCCTTGATTCAGAGATCCTTCTTGCTCCGACAGACTCCCAGCCCATGGGGCTAGATTTGTTTGGAGGAATGTCTGCCTCAGCGACTGGGGGCTCTCCCGGTATTTAGTGGGCAGGGTTCAGAGATGTTCAATGGCCCTGATACTTCAATAGTCCAACAGGAGAAGATTTATTCTTCCTAAAATGCCAAAAGTCCGTATCGAGGAACACTGACCACTGTGCAACTTTACAGTACAGTACAGTACTTTACACAGTACCATTAGGTCTATTGAAGGATTTTGTTTCATTCTTGCTCTTCATTTCCATTTCCTGATAATTATTCTTCACTCTTACTTCTAAAAAACAAAACTAAAACAAACAAACAAAAATAGTTCCTTTGGGCATACTAATAGCACTACATTATATCACGTTTCAGGTCTTTTTATCCACCACAATATTGGTAATAAAGCTGCTTGCTTTCACTACTCATGTAGAACATCCAGTTCCTTGATGATGTTGTTTTCAATCCACCCCTACCTACCATTTATATAATCGCACTCTAGACCTTTTTACAATTACTATACCGCCTCCATAATTTCAACTTCAAGCATCCTACACTCTGACCGCCAAGTTCTATCATTCCAGTTCACTCCTCCAGGTATCCTCACTCAATACTCTTTCTTAAAACTGACCTTGAGAATGAGGTCTGCTCTAGAGGTTTCTTTTTCCTACTTGCTCTTTCAAAATTGCCCTTATGAAAGAAGGGCATGGTTTTATACCTTTTACTTTTAAAATGTCTTACCTTTTACCCATTTTAAATCTTACTATTGTCCATTGACCTTAAAGGAAAAAAAACCCTGGTACACCATACAAAGGGACAATTAAACTATTGTTCTAATCAAGACACAATAAATACTCATTTCAATCTATCTCCATAAGTGACAAAGTTGCAAAAAATTTTTATGTTTTAAAGTTACTGTCAAATTATTAGTCCTTTTGATCAGGTCTGTATTAAAAATGATTGTAATGATAAATCCATTCAGTAAGCATATTTTAATAATTAACATCTTAGAATTAAAGGAAAGATAGTGTTTTAATTTTATATACACTTTTTTGCTGCACAAGACTGTGTGACGGTGATCAAAAGATTTTTAGACATAAGTTTATATAATATTAGAAGAAAGTTCTGGGAGAGGGAAAGGAATGAATATACATGTTCAAGTTGGAAATGGAGTACTGTAAAATTTCTGATGTAAAGATCTTGTCCATATGCCATTGTAAGTTTTAGATTCCACTGGATACATTTAAAAGAATAATATACAGTGTAATTGTTTCTTTTTGAAACATATATATTTATAGTATAATGAAAATTATAACCTTTGTAACTATTTAAATATGAAAATTTCATATTTCAAAATATACGAGTAGCTACACGATTCTTTAAAAAATTATATAGCAAACTATTTGAAGACTACTAATATTCTCCAACTTCCCATCATAAGAATTTCATCTACAGGTGTCCCTCACTAGTGGACATCAGACCTCCTTATAAGAGAGTAGAAGGATAAGGAAGCTGATTAATATTCATTAAATATTTACTATATTATGTGCCTAAATTCCTGAACTGAATTTTATATAGAATTTCCAAACAAATTATAGAATTATTATGAGAGTATTATCCCCCTTCAAGAAAAAAAAAGAAAAGGAAACAAGGGCACATAAACTTCCCCAATATGTCATAGCTGAGAAGTAGCAGTGAGAATCTGGGCTGAAGAATAAGTCTGTCTGACTTCAAAGCCAAAATCACATCGATTAATGAATATTGAAATTGAGGATTCTAATAAAGGACATGGCTGTGTTCCATCTTAGAAATTAAGGTAAGTAAAATAAGGCAGGGGAATAAAGCAAATAGAGATCAAATGTCATATTTTTGCTATGATAAAGGCTAATATAGAGGAAGTCCTTAAAATGTGTGGCAATAGGATGGATTTATTTTAAGAGGGGGCTCCAAGAATAGTGAGACCATCCAGCCACTAGGAGAGCTGAACATGCATGGACTTCTCTCTGAAAGGCCAATACCTGCTTCTGCAACATTAGGGAGAAAAGCAGAGCAGAATAAATATTTTCTGTAAGAAACCAGATCACTAGGAGAGTCAAAGTGGAGTGATTGGTGCTAAGGTACACGTGACCAGCTCCTGATTCCTATTCCAATCAGTTAATTCACTTCTCAAGCAGAGATTTATCCACTTCTCTCGACCTTCCAAGAGTAAAGCCACAATAAGATAGTGTGCTCACTCTATGCAAGGTTGCTTGCTTCAAGTTTATCACCCCTCCAAAAATGTCTTGCCTTTGATTAATATCCAAAGCCCCGGGGTTATCTTTTTAATATGTCTTGTATAGAGTGGTATAGTTGTTATTTGCTGACGGATTGATTTATTAGGATCTCATGTCTCCATTCAGCTGTATTTAGACTTTAAGTTCATCTAGAAGTGATTTTCCCTATGTTATCACAAAATGATCTGTTTTTTCTAACATTTGAATTTCTAACTTTCCTGAATACTTTTTACTAGTTTGAAAATCAGTTTTATTATAAAATAACATTAATGTATAACAATTAACATTATATACATGTGATCATGCATGAACATATATAGTGTAAATTTTAAAATGTCTGGAAAAGGAGAGCCGCATAATATTTTTAGTGTTTTGGACACTGAATTATCCTTAACTCCTCAGAGAAAGGGGCTGTTACATACAACAGCTTTGCGTTAATGATGCTTGAGAATTAAAGAGAAGGGGTGGTAGCCAGGCATGAGGTAAAATGTTATGAAAAATGGGATAAGAGCCTTACAAAACAGACTCAGAAATGGAAATTTATAATTCTGGGAAAAAGCAAGAATATGAAGTGAGAGTTAACCAGGCAAACAAAAAGCCCCTCAGGAAATCTCAAAATCTCAGAATTTGATGGATTTTCTTCACTCCCTGGAATTCAGCTTGAGTTGGTTTATTATATCAGAGATGACACCACAGGCTGAATGACTTGAAGACCCTGAGGTTTTGTTTGTTTTTCAGTTCCTTTATTTATTTTAAATTTATGTCCATGTATGGCGTACAAATGCAATTTTATTAAATGCATAGTAGTCAAGGCTTTTAGGGTATCTATCACTCAAATAATGTTCATTGTACCTATTGATTAATTTCTCATCATCCATCCCCTCCCACCCCTTACTCTTTCAAGTGGGCCAATGTAATCAACCAGATACCAAGTAGCTGTGGGCCACCTGGGGAATTCTGGCATTTCAGGGGCCCAGTATTATCCTTTACTAAAATAACATTGGGCACTCAACAGTGGTACTAACCAGATGAGCCTTAGTGAGGGGACATATCTGTAATTACTTAGCTCAAGCATAGTCTTCAACCTTGGGCAATGGCCATTATTCTCATTTATGCCAGAGAAATCAATTTCCTGGTGTTCTTTCTCCATGTCCAGTTTACCAAGGATGAGAGCTTTTCTAGATGCTAGTGTTCCTCTATCTAAATGAAGTTCTAAATGCCTTCGTGAAGAGGGTTCTCTGCATCCTCCCGGGGAAACAGTTAGTGTACAGCCGAACAATCTCAATATAATGGATCTCCTCCAACAGTCCTATCGCCCTAAGCGTTAGAATCCTTTTCCTAATCTACTGGGGATGTTCCATCATCTTAATTTTATTGATTGTAGCCACTGCTATGTTCAGGCTTCAGATAACTAACACAGCAGACATTTAAGGACACTCTTAGGTGTTCTAGCCAACACTTTAATTCTTGAATTCTGGATGAACATATCCATATTAATAAGTTTAGCCTGATCCAACTTGTATTTTATTCCCTTCGGTTTTATATCCTCAGAATACATCCCTGTACATGTTCCCCAGTCCTTTACAATGATGCTACTTAGCAAGATGGTACATCTTTCCTATATTCACTTTCTCTTCCTGAAGGAAACTTCACTTCGATTATTCTGGACTATGCTGGAATCTAACCCTTGGAATATGCCTCAAGAAAATAAGAATGTCTGAGCATATGTCTGGGAGGAGGCTGCTTCTGAGAGAATAGTTATTCTGTTGAGATAACTCCTTTAGGTTCAGTCATGGAAAGGTTTTCTTTTTCGATTGGTAAGCCAGTTTCCTCTGGTACTAGGGAAGGGATGGCTTCCACTGGCAAAGAAGCTTTAGGAAAATTTAAAACTTTCAATTCTCAGCAGCATCTAAATCTATCCAAATGTCCTCTTCACACGTCTCAGGATCCTACTTCTTACCACGTATTGGCCTTATGTCAACACAATAATTCTCAAACTTTTTGTGTCGGGTCCTTTTACACTTTCAAAATATATTGATAATCTCAAAGATCTTTATTATGTGGGATATATATTCCACATTTAATATTACAAATATAAAATGGAGAATATTTTAATACATAAGAATATACCAACACATAGCCATTAGCTGTTAGAGCAATGACTTTATCTCCCTTCATGTAGCTTACTGTCTTTGTTTTATTATGAAAATAGCTTTAACTTCATAGACCCTCTGGAATATCTCAGGGGTCTGCAGTGATCCGCAGACCATACTTGGGGAAGTGGTGCCTTAACACAAGAGACATGATGAGGTTGTGTGTTCAGCTGATATTACAATTCTGCAACCCACACAATCAGGTTTAGGGATAGGATCTTCAAACTTGTCTGTCCTGAGTCATAAAAATTACAGGACTCTTGGTCACCATAATATTCTGATTTTCTACCTGTGCTTTAAATTTGGAAGCCAAGGTCCTAACCTTACAGTTTTCTTTTTATAATATTCCCAGCGTAAGAGGAAGCAGTTATGTAACCTTGGTATCTTTGTGATCAATACTTCTGCCGTGGCAACTAAGTGCCACAACCTTGTCATCTTACAACACCTTGCTGTTAGAAAGAAGCACTCTTCTCTTTCTTAAATTAAGTAGTTGTAATGGCCATTGCATACTATGAATTGCTATGGTTTCATCTTTCCTGGGAACGTGATTATCCATGTGTTCATTAAATATATGATCAACCTAGTACCAGAATTCCAGTTATAGGGATTATAAGTTTCCTGGGGCCACTTCTGACACTGTATTAGACAGCATCCTGGTTAGAAGAGAGAAGGCACACTCAAAACTATTTAACTGGAGAGCATTCAATTAAGGAACTATTTTCAGAGAGATGTGAAGGGTTAAAGAAATGATTGGCAGGCAGTGAGACTAGAATCCATTGCCACTTGTGAGCCTGAAATGTAAAGAGAGGAAGCAACTTTATCAGAGCTTGGTGAGAGCTGGAGGCCGCGGAAATGGGACCCTTGACAAGATCTGTGGCTGCTGAGAAATTTGCAGAATCACAGCAAGGTAGGCACAAGGAAGCAGAATGTATGCCCTAAATCTCACTACTCCTATTCTCTGGCCTCTTTTTGTTGCCTACTATTATCTGAACTCAACTGGAAAAAAGACAAAATAGAGGAATCTCAGTGTTTGTCTGCGGAGAATAAGTAGAACGGGGGGGAAAAATAGGCACAGCTTAAATCTTCTTTTGATCTATGAGAAATTTAAAGTATCACAGGTTCAAATATTTACATGGTAAGATGGTATTTTTTAATTAAAAATCCATAGTTAGCATAAAAAAATCTTTATAACGGCAAATACAAAATGAGCAAGGTCCTTCAAGAATAATTTTCAGTTCTAAGTGGGAATGCTTTCAATTTTTCCCCATTCAATATGATATTGGCTGGGGGAAGGACATGCTTGTGTTCCTGGCTTGAGCAAGGCAAATGCATTTCATGTAACCAAAATATTTGTACTCCCATAATATCCTGAATTAAAAAAAAATAAATAGAAAAGATGCCCAAAAAATAATAAAATAAAATAAAAAATAATTTTCATTTTCCAATAATATTTCTGTATATGGTAAAAATACATAAATAGCTAGGATAGCTAACAGGAAAAATCTTAATAAGTCAAATTATTTTAATAAAATTTAATATCTTATAGCAAACATAGCATAGATAATGTCTCCTGTGACAATGCTATAAACTGTGGCTGTGGCTCCCTTGCTTGTGGTGGAAGACAAAAAATGGTTCAATATGAACTTCTATTGTGTTCATGGCAATGATAAAAGCTTTTAGAATAAAAATATCAAATACATTTTCAAGTCTATAAGTGTTTCAATACATTTAACTCTACCAAGTAACAGATTTCTTAATCATATATCTTATAAATTAATTTTCTTGTTCAAAAAGCTAGAATTTTCTATATTTCATCCACTAGCTATGAATAATTATTTATTTCTAGAGCATGATTTCTCTAATTCCTTTCTCTCTCCTGTGGTCTGTAATTAAGAACTTCATAAGAGTGAAAAGGCATCAGAGACACAAATCTACAAGAGATTATGTATCATAAAATAGAGAGGGCTGGTTATCCCGCTAGCAAAAAGCTGCCTTCCCTTCTTATGACACCACATTTTCAATATCAAAGTTGCTCTCTGTGCTAGAAATAGCCCTCTCCTCAGGCATCCACTAGCCATTTTGCTTTCCCCATGTGATGAGTGTAAATTAAATCAATCAGTCAGTGGAAGGAGAGAGACATGTTTTACTGTCTCAGGTTGAACAACTTTGTCAGCATGACTCTGAGTTTTTACTGAAGCAAAAATTTATTTTTAAATACTTGTCAGAAATAGATATCTGCTATAGATGAAATAACATGCTCATAGTTTTTTAAGACCGCGTGTGCTTAGTCTTTGGAGAGAGAGTGTGCATGTTTGTGTCACATGTGCACAATGATACTAACGACAACAAAGACAGATTGTAAGACTAGTAAATCAAGTAAACATTACTGAGCAGGTGGACAGGGGAGATGATGAGAAAATGCTTGGAAGCCACTGCTGAAAAACAAAGAGATCTTTAAAAGTATTTCAAGAAGTGATTTTTCACAAACATGCACATCATAAAGGTCTAAATGTATTACAAAGAGACACCATTGAACCACCTCTATCTTCCTTAATCAATTATTGCAAAATAGACTTTTAAAGATTCAGAATTAGTTATGAATCTCTCTCTTTCTCTCTCTCTCTGGGTCATATAGTAGAGCTCTATATAGGATTCCTCTTTCCCCCGTTGTCATATTTGACTGTCCACTCTGGAAAAGCCAAAGTATACCTCACGTCCCTACACACGAGCTGGGGAAAATCTCACCTATAAATGGCCACCAGAACTTGCTTACATGGGTTTTCTCTAATAATGGGGCTGTTAGAGAGCCCTAGTCTCTTGTATTAAATATTATCTTGTTTCTTTTGCAATAATTTCTTCAGGACATATCCTTAAAATTCTCAGAATCTTGGTTTTTAGTATTCTGCTCTATTATCAGGACTTGTCTTTGTTTTGAAACCTCTAATGGTACCCATTATCTATAGAATGTGGTATTTTGCCACCTGGCCCTAGTTGACTTTCAATCTCAACTCTAGTTTTTACCCAAATGCATGCTACATTCCAACCACACTGAATTATTATGAAAACTTGAATATAATATAAACTTCAATTTCTCATTCTTTTACTTCTGCATAGATGTCCTCCATGTGTTCCTGATATACCTCCACTGATCATCAAATTATTCAGATGTCACCACCATAGATTTCCCAGAAATAAATCACATAAATGGCATGTCATATATGTAATATGCATGTGCATACGGTGCATGTTGCAACTATGATTGCTCATCTATCCCCAGGATAAACTGTGACATCTAAGGGCAAGAACTCTATCTTATTTTTTTCACAAAGTACTCTTCAAGTCCCTACCACATATCAGATGTTCTCTAAAAATGTTTATATATCGCTTCTCGGCCTTCTGGCTAAGATCAAGTGTAAAAATACGTTTATAAATAGCTTTTCTCAAATTCTGCTACTTGTTTAGCTAAACATATACATCTGTACTTTTTTGAATCAATTAAAAAAATTATTACTAATAATACATGTGGCATTATCCAAGTCATTAAAACTTACTGAAGTTTGCTAGACTGGACAGTTAAAAAGAGAAACCTAACCCTCACTTGGAGAAGCAGGTGTCTAAAGCCCAGAAACCTTAAATATTTAGCTTCAGAAAACTCCAGATGTTTACATCCCATATTCTTATAAATTTCTACCCAATTCCCGCTGAAAAGATATAGAAAGGGGGCAATGAGGGATGCATTTTATAGTAACTGGGCAGAGGAAGAAAGGCAATAAATTTTTATGACAATTATTTGAAGTTCAAACCAACTTCCCCACTATACACGTTCCATCTTGGAAACATGTACTAGAGATTCTGTTGTAAATTACATAGCATGGAGGAAAAGGGAATCCTTCAGCAGGGCTCTCTAAACCAGGGTTGACACCTACGGAATTTGGTTCCTCCTGCCACTGAATGGCCACACTGGTTAAAGAATCAAGTAAGCATTTGGTCCACCTGAAGTAAAGTGTCTTCCTGACTCACTTCACTGCCCTCACTGGACTTTTGGAGGACACCAGCCTGCCAGTGTGAAGGCAGCAGGTAGAGCAGGGTTGTTCAGGTGAGTGAGGGCAGCAGCAGCGACAGCACTCACAGCTACATAATTCGTGGGCTTGAAACGCTTCCTAACAAATTAAATCTCTTCATTCTTTCTAGTTTGGAAACGGTTGTACAGAGGACAAAAGGGAATAAAATGTCAAGTTATAATATTCTATCCCCCAGTTTTTAAACATCCAAATCCACATAGATTGTATCCAAAAAAATTTCTAAGGGGTATGGAGCTTAAAAATCAATTTAGTTAGTGATAGACCAAATTCTGTATTTTTAAAAAGGCTTATGTTAAATAATTTTTTTGTAAAGTATAAATTATAAGATATTTAGTCTTGTTAGAAGTCATCCTTTTTCCTTGGGGGAAAAAATATTCTATTTACAAAAGAAAAATCCCTAAAGACCATTGCAGCATGGGGAGAGAGTTAGGGAGTAGAAAAACAGAAATCAATATTTAGATATAATTTACATCTTTGGGATCCCCAAAACTGAAATAAATTTTAAATTCACACATATTGATTGTGGCATCCATGAATATGCTCCACTCAGATCTTCTCTGGCACAGGGCTGTTTGACTGGCAGCCCGAGCTCTTGTGCTCTGAACTTTCCACCTCCCTGTTTTCCTATCCCCTCACTTTCCTGTGGTCTGCTCTCAGTGACTAAGGAAGGCCTATTCCTGAAAGATGTAGAATTTCTCTGAATGGCAATTTTGGCTCGAGGACTCTCTGTCAAACTGGACCAAACTTTGTTAGAACTTCTTGCAGTCTGAGACTGCCTATCGAACTCTCCTCCCTTCTCTATTTCCTCACAGGGGTCAAAATCGCATCATATACCATTACTTTTCAGACTGACTCCCTTTATCCCTGTGTCAGCCGTTCCACTGCGGCTTCCTCTGTTTTAGAGGTTCTAAACTACTTCTAAACTAAACTTCTAAACTACTATATTAAGTGACTTATGCTTTCCCTATATTAATTATATTTCTTCCAGTACAGAAAAATATGTATATTATCTGGTTTTGAGGCTTTAAACTGAACATACATAAAGAACTCTTTTTTAAAACACAAAATAGAGTCACACTCCATGACTCTATTTAATGGTGACCCTCTGCTATAGTCTGAGTGTCTATTTTTCCCCCAAATTCATGTTGAAACCTAAACCCTAATCCAATAGTATTAATAGTGGGGTCTTTAAGAGGTGATTAGGTCATAAGGGCTCCATGCTGGTGATTAGTGCCCTCATAAAAGAGGCTAGAAAGAGCTTATTTGCCCCTTCTACGGCATGAGGACACAACTAGAAGGTGCCGTCTATGAGAAAGAGGATCCTCATCAGACTCCAAATCTACTGGTACCTTGATTTTGGATTTCTCAGACTTCAGAACAGTGAGCAATAGATTTCAGTTGTTTATAAATTACCCAGTATGAGGTACTTTGTCATAACAGCCTAAAGGGACTAAGATGCCTCCCCAAAAACATATGTTCATATCCAAACTCCGACAACCTGTGAATGTGACGTTATTTAGAAAAAAGTTATTTCAGATGTAATTACATTAAGGATCTTGAAATGAAATCATCCTATATTATCTGGGTGGGACCTCAAACCAATGGCAAGTATCCTTATAAGATACAGAAGAGAAGACACAGACACACAGAAGTCCACGTGAAGATGGAGGCAGAGATGGAAGTTGTGCAGCCACAAGTCAAGGAAAGCCTGAAGCTACTGACAGCTGGAAAAGGCAAGGAAGCATTCTCTCCTAGAGCCTTTGGAGAGATTGCAGCTCTGCTGACAGCTTGCTCTCAGCATTCTGGCCTCCAGACTATGAGAAAGCACATTTCTGTTATTTTAAGCCACCAAGTTTTAGTTTGTGGTAAGTTTTCTACAGCAGCCCTAGAAACTGATATACCCTGCTAAGCCAGAGCAGTGAAATAATCAGCTTTCTATCTCTTTTGAGCACTGAAGAGGTAGCTGGAGAATAAAGTAAAATAAAGCATAAACTTCATAGGAAAACTTATTAAGAGCATTAAAAAGAAAAGAAAATTACAAATCATTATCACTCATGAACATACTGAAAAATCAGCAACAAAATATTTACAAAGTAAATTTAGAATATACCAACAGATATTACATCATCAAAAAATTGGGTTTACCTTAAGAATGTAAATTTGGTTCAATATTTCAAAGTAAAATAAGACAATTCGGCATACAAACATCAAAGAAGAAATGTCACATGACCTACTCAATAAATGAAGAAAAATGTTTGACTCAAATAAATAGAGAAACATGCATTGTGTATGGATTTAAAGACTCAATATTAATCATATGTCAGTTCTCTTCAATTTGACCTATAGATTTAACAAATTTCCAGCAAGTTTTATGGAGAATTTGACTGGCTGGGTCTATGTGTGTGGAAATGTCAGTGATGTGGAATTGTCATAATGATAAATAGATCAATGGAACAGAAAATAGATTGTCCATGACTAGACCCTAATATATACACACACACGTCTATATAATATACATATAACTGTTATAGAATATATTATATATGTTATATATATTATATGTATAAATATATATATAAAACGTGTTTAACAAAGGTACAAAGGTGACTTAATGGAAAAAAATAAACTTTAAACAAATGATGTTGGAAATAATTGAATATTTGTAGAGGAAAAATTAAAATGGACTTCTATCTCATGCCTACACAAAAATTAATTTGAGATGGGTCACATAGCTGAATGTGAACACCAAAACCATAAATCTTCTAGAATAAAATAGAAGGGAATATTTTTGCAAACATTGAATAAGCAAAGATTTCTTTGACAGGACAACAAAACACTAAGAATAAAAGAAAAAAATTCACAACTTTAGCTTCATCAAAATTAACAACTTCTGCTTTTCAAATGACATCATTGATAACTGAAGAGTCAGGTCACAGACCGGAAGAAAATATTTGCAAACCCATGTCATAGGGAAAAAAACTTGTATCTAATCTATATTAAAGTAAAAAGAATTCTATAATTTAATAATATAAAATCAAACAAGTTAATAAAAATAAACAAATTTGGAAAGCTACTTTACTGAGGAGTATTTGTAAATGACCAAGTACATGATAACTTTCTTGGCAACCTTAAATACCAGGGAAACGCAAATTTAAACTACAATGAGGTCCTGCTATATACCATAAGAATGACCAAAATTTTTGAAAGAGTGAAAAATTTCAAATATTGTCATCGTTGTCGATTAAGTGGAATTTTCATACTTTGCTGATGAGAGTGTAAAATTATGCAGTCACTTCGGAAAATCAATTTCTAAAATGTTAAACATAGAGCTACTCTATGACTCAACAATTCCACTCTCAGAATTTTCTCAAGGGAAATCAAAACATATGTCCATGAAAGTTTTGTACAAAAATGTTCAGGAAGCTTTACTCATAACAGCCTAAACTGGAAACAACTCAAATATCCATCATTAGATAAATGAATAAATAAATTTTCATATATGCTTGACAATGGATTACTATTTGGCTATAAAAAATAGTTATAACAAATAGTTATCTATTGTTAGTAAGCTAACAATAGATACAGCTACAGGGATAAATCTTAAAAACATTTTTTTCAGTGAAAGAAACCAGATACCAAAAAGTACACACCATATGACTCCATTTGTTCAAAGTTCTAGAATAGGCTAAGTTAATTATAGTGACTTAGATCATTTGCTGGTATAATCAGAGAGTAGATAGGGGAGAACTGACTAGAAAGAAACATTAGGCTACTTTCTGGGATTTTAATTTTATCTTGATTTGGATGGCCATTGCACTATGTGTAATTTATCAGTATTTATCAAAATGACATTTAAAATCTATGTATATTATGAAACATAATTTTACCTCATTAAAAAAGTATTAAAGTTGATAAGCAACTTTATCAAACATGAGATAGCATATAGAAATTAATACTAAAATTAAGGCAAAGAAATCAAGGTAGAATACCGTTTTAAATAATGTTAAAGTAAATTAATATAATAAATGTCTAACATAAAATCATATGGACTTATTGAAGGTAAACCACAATTTTGGCTCTTAAGTTTTCCAACTAGGAGAGAGAAACAGAGCATGAACAGTTACTTCAGTTATGCCGAAGACATTAAAAATAGACATTTACCTTGGGAGCTTCATGAAAAACACAAATTCTTAGGACCTGTATCCTTCACATTCTGGTTCAGTAGATCTGGGGAAAGAAAGATCTGAGATTCTCCATTTTGAAAGTTTCTCTTGGTGATTATCACACTAGTTTGAAATTTGCAGAGTTGCACAATTCACAGAATCTATAAGATAAATCAATTATTCAGAAAAAGCTCAGTAATTTCTAATACTAAAAATTAAACTTTTTAATTAAATTTTTAAATAGGCAATTTTACAACATTTTATGTGCCTCCATTCTCCACATTAAAAAAAAAAAATTCTTTAGGTGCTTTATATATTTAGATTAGGCTTTGCTCACTATCCTGGCCAAATCTACTTTTCCTATTTATTTCTGTTCTTAGGATTAATTGTGTTATCATCTACCTACTTTCCTCAATGGGAAACTTCAGAGTCATATTCACTTCTAACCGTCCATCAGGCTGAACTTCAGTCACCCACTTAATCCTGTTGATTCTGCGTGGATCCCACTGCTACCAACTCATTTCAGGTCCTAATCATCTCTGCCCTTCCTGGTTGCATGGGCATCCTCTGCCCATATTTTCCTCACTTCAATCAAACCACCAGAGTTCTTACTTAAAACATTACTTCTGCTGTCTTTTCTTTTGGACAGGATCGCATTCTGCCCCCAAGGCTGGAGTGCAGTAGCACAATCATTGCTCGCTGCAGCCTCAAACTAACTCCTGGGCTCAAGTGATCCTCCTGCCTCAGCCTCCAAGTAGCTGGGACTCAATGCCTGGCTAATTTTTTTATTTTTCTATATTTTGGTAGAGGCAGGGTCTCGCTATGTTGCCCAGGCTGGTCTCAAACTGCTGGCCTTAAGCGATTCTCTTGCCTCGGCTTCCCAAAGCACTGGGATTACAGGTGGGAGCCACCATGCCTGGCCTGTCTTTTCATTTTTGATAAAATAAAGTACAATCTCCTTGACACCGTATTTAAAACCCTTCTTACTTCTTGTGTCTTATTAACTACCTTTCTTGTCTCATTGTTTTTATTCCTGCACAGGTCGCCATGCCACAGACATAGTTTCACTATTGCTGGAACTAGCTCAGCTTTAGGAAAAAATACAACACCTTTATTTCTTGCACTTAATAGATTATTTATTTATGTACCTGTCTGTCCCACTAGAACCTGAGTCCTTCAGGTTAAGAGACAATTTTGCTCAGATTATTATTATCTAGTCAGTGCAATTCCTTGCACATAATTGGTTCAACGTATCTGTGTTTGAGTATATTAAAAACTTTGATTTGGGACCTCTAATATTATATATTCATTATCCTGTTTTACAACAAGCTCATCAAAGACTTTTTTCTTTTTGTAATGATCTATTTTACATTGGCAATATGAGGAAGTTAGCAATGAGAGGAGTAGTAAGTAAAAAACCCATAGCTGTGAGTGATGCTTTGGAGACAGGACAGTGTTGGCTAGAAACTTTACAGTTCAACTGTGGGCTCAGGAGCCCAGCTCCTGACTGAATTTCAGCTCTATAATTTATCATTATTTGACTTGACCAAGTTACTTGGACTATCGGTACCTAATTTTTTTTTTAAATTGGGAACAATCCAACACTTTGAAAATGCCTTTTAGATACCAGGTCCTATTCTAAGTGTAGTGGATAGAATAGTAAAGAAGAAAGACAAATTCTGTGCCCTTGAACACTTTATATTCTAATTATCTCAAAGATTTGCTGTGAGAATTAAGAGATACAATAGATATAAAATACTTAGCACAGTGCCAGGCACATAGTAAATGCAAAGTAAATGTTACCCATCATTATTACTATCACTATTGATATCTATTACATTGATTAGCGATATCATCCATCATCATTATTTAACTGACAGGCATGGCATCACACCCCCAATGTGCCATTCGCTTCCTCTGGTTTAACCCTACAAGCCCTATTTCTGGATATAATCATGTCCTTTTTCCTGCAGGTGGTTCAGCTCACTATATCTTCCTAAAACCTTGGATTAGTCAGCTCTGATATGAAATTATGAGAATTTTAGCAGAGACAAGGAGTATTACCCAGAATAAGTCTCCTTAATGCTGACTCCATGCACCTGCTCTATCTGCTTTGCCTTCCTCAGTGCTTCTGCGAACCTCACACTTCCTACGTGCAGTGCCTTCTGAATCCAGCGTTTCACCTTGTCCTTCACTTTTTGTGCCCCAATCCCATGTGCCTGGTGTCATCCTTACAGCTGGCCCTGGCCTCCATTATCTGTGGTTCCTGAACTCTGTCACTGCCTTGATTTTAAAGCACCGTACTCTCCTGCAGTTTGATTTTTTGTGTGCTTAGCACATTGCATAACAACCTGGTCAATGATCATCAACCAGCCTAAATTAAGCGTCATTCTGGATCCCGTGGTGCCGGGTGACTAACCTCAAACTCTTTCACTTTAATAATAACACTCACTGAGGTTTTACTGACTGCTGTGCATGTAACAACATAAGTAATCATGGCTACATTTCTTTGAGGTAGGTGCTGTTACCATTTCCCTTTTACAGATAAAGAAACTAAAGGATAGACAGTTTAGACAATTGGAACAAAATTTTACAGTTACTAAGCTACAGAGCTGGGATTTAACGCCATTCAGTCTGGCTCTAGAATCTGTGTTCTAAGTTATCACGAAACACTTTCTCACCCGACATGAACATGATGGAACAGAGTTTCACAGCCTGTATCTTACATATAGTTCAAGTGAGTTTCATTCTGTCAAGTGAATATTTAAAAATATTGTGTGGTAGGCATTTGTCATTTTGGGCCACCCAATGTCTACTTCCCTCTAGCACCCTGAGATTTTCTTGGTTAAAATTTGTCTTCCCCAGCATGAACAGTCTTGTAATCGGCCTTGCAAAATGACTCCTTTCCTCAGTTATTTTTTGTTCCCACAGATCTTTGCCAGTCAAGCCTGACAACCAGACTTAACTAGCCTCTCCCCAGGACTCACCATCCATCACCAACAGCTGGTTCTTAAATCAGACCACCTGAAGACCCTGTGACTTCAGCCCCCCCCACCCCCCCAGCCACCTGACTTGCAATCTACAACCCACTATAAAAGCCCTCAGTCAGTCAGGGAGATGAAGTTGAGGCTATGTCTCTCGTTCTCTGTGCTGAAATGTCTTTCTTTCTTCCTTGGTAATCGTCGTTGTCTCAATAACTGGCTGTTTGTATGGCCGGTAACGAGACCTAGGTTGGGCTCCGTTTGGGTTGTAACCATCTCAGAAGAAAAATGAGACAGGATTCTCTGACCTCCCCTTCGTGAAGCTTTCTCTAGATGAAAAGTTTCTTTCCTTTCAAGCCTGTTTTTTCAGCTTTCCTTTCAGTCCTGTGCGTGTCTTCGTATCCTTCTAAGAAATTCTCTTTCTACTGAAGTTTCACAGAGTTGGTTTCTGTTGCTCTCCAACTGTTATTTACTGTAGGTAGGGAACAGTTAGCGATCCTAGGACTGCCGCTTCTCAGAAAGTAGCGTTTTTCATCTGCTTGTGTTTCTGTCCTCCCTTAATTGGATTGCTGATATCGGCTGCTTAAAAGCCTCATTTGATCGCTTTGAAAAATTGATATAGGTTAAAACAATGCCAGATGAGACGAAAAATCAAGAAAAATTTACAGAAGGATAATACCCACTGATACGTGGGAAACAACAATCTTGTTTTAGGCGGCACAAAATGGGAAATTCAGAATTCAACTGCAATAGCAGGTCACAGACGTAGATCTATATATGCGATGAAGAGTGGGTGTTAAAATAGCTTTCAGTCCTGAAACGTGAACTCCAAATTCCACACTTGGAAGCAAATTAGAAATCTTCTGACTGTAATTAGAAAATCTCTTCACAAAACTCATCATGCTGAGGCCTCAGTCCTCAGACTAGCCTCGCTCAGAACCCCAAACTCCATGGGGCACTCATGATTCAAGTTGAGCACTGAGTGGCCATAATCACCTGCCTAGAAAGTTCATTTGCTACCTAT
Source organism: Lepilemur ruficaudatus (assembly GCA_963574885.1). Classification (NCBI taxonomy): domain Eukaryota; kingdom Metazoa; phylum Chordata; class Mammalia; order Primates; family Lepilemuridae; genus Lepilemur; species Lepilemur ruficaudatus. The sequence continues at coordinate 21,416 of CAUYRT010035851.1, forward strand.
GCAAATGCATTTGACATGCTGCAGGCTTTTGGAACAGCAGAGAACTTTCCACCCAATTTATTTACAAGTGTCGATGTTCAGGTTTAGTTGATAGTTCCTTTAAGCAGCATTGAAGAGCAGGCAGTACAAGTGAGCTAGCACTAATTGGTATTTCTCAGTGAACTACTTTGTCTTTATACTTTCGATCTTTCAAAATACCCCTCAAGTAATAGCAGTATTTTCTAAAGCATTCTTTTCACTAAAATACAGGCTTAGAAATGAGAAAAAATTTGAACATAGTGATACAATCTAAGCCTTCAAATACTATATACAAGTTTATGCAATTACACAAATACACAATTACTTACAAGGCAAGTTATAATAGAGGTAAAAGACTCTTTAACCCAACAAATCAGATGTTCAATAATCGGATTCACTATTTGTTACATGAGTATAAGTGACAGCAGTATATACAGAGTGGATGCTGACTTATTGTTTGCAAATTCCTTGAAAGGATATAGGGCATATCGTTTACGTCTGTTTCCTCACAGTGCCTCCCCTACTGGGCATTTCGAAAATGCTTAAGTGGAGGAGGAAATATTTTTTTGTCTTTCAGTGCCTTAAGAGTCATGACTTTAGTATCTTATGCAGTCTAACCAAAAGGTAAATGATTCTTACCATCCCAACTTGCATTCAAGCTAGGTCTATCTTTACAAACTTTCCAGAATGAAATATAAATGAATCTTGGTAGAAACTAGTACTTTCTGATACTGTGGAACATAGACCAAGACACAAAAAGATCTCTTTGGAAAAGAGAGCCTATGTGTGTAGACTCTAAAATACAGAAAAGTGTATTCGGGGACCTATGCTCCAAAGTTTGTATCACATAAATTTAAATGAGGCCTTACATATAGATCACATGTCAAATTCATTGACGTAAAATATGTTCATAACCTTAAATCACAATTATCCTGATGTGTGTAAACTTTTTGAACCACAGATATGATTGCTTTCATAGGTCACAAATGGTCAACTACAAACAATTTCATTAAAAGGCCAGGGAGCAAAAGAATAACACCGGACAACTAAAGAGAAAATTCTTCAGAATACTTCTAAAAAAAAATAAAACTCTTAAGCATACAACATTTACATCTACCTGCAAAACACTGCTATAAGGGATATAAAAATGACTCGGGAAACTTTGAGAAACTTAGTTTCTGATGCAGCACATACGGTTAGTCTCATGAAGAAAGCACACCAAGTTCCCACAGCTGAAAGGAAAGAAATCACACTGGTCTAGCAGCCACGTGAAAAGCCAAAGAAACTTGTTACCTCGTGGATACCTACAGGGCTATAAATTGTACTCAGCTGAGTATCATAGAAAATGAGGCCTTCATTATCTAGATCAGCTGTGGACATTGCTTTGGCATCAGATGGTTCAGTACACAGAATACTCCCTCTCCACTAATAGACCTTAACAGATTTCTCATTCTGTCACTTAGTCTTTATCTCAGAGAAGGATGCTGGTGAATTTCAGAGCTGAGTCACAGGCGCTTTCTGCAAAGCAGCTCCTCCTCTTATCTGACAGTCACGAGGCACTCGCTCTGGAGCCAGTTTCTGGTTCATACCCTTTCTATTATGATAACTGGGGAAATAAGCAGCTCATTACAGAGCCTGCTCGCTTGAAAAATTCACAGCCAGACCCACTGATTAAATCACAGCAATAGGAAGGCTGCTCATATTCCTGTGCCCAGGTCACTCCAGTCTGCATATTTCCAATTCAAACAATCTCTTGAACAAAGTAGTATAATATGTTTAGCATTTAGAAGAGATCTATGAAATACCTACTTTAAAATGTTTAAAGAGCAAATATTCAAAGGAAAAGAAAATAACCCTAAAACTGCACCTTATACAATTCTTACTGAGAAACATTAACCTGCTTTATAATCTAATAGAATAAGTCAAACTCAGGGTTTCAGAAGCTACACACTACATGAGAAGTGTATATCTGATTGTGCTCTCTATATACTTTCTTCTTACCATTGTCTTTCCAGAGTTAGGAATAGCACTCTGACTAAAATTGCATTATTGCTCTGAGGCCTTATAAAGCCGATTGCTAAAAAGTCAATTGTTTACAGATGGATACGTACCCAGCGATTTTTAAAACCAATTCCATGCCACACTGAGAAGTGTAAGGATAAATTTTACTCAGCACCTCATGTGAGCCTTGGAATATTAAAGGAGTATATAGCAGATATTTACTATACATATGTAATTAACATGTAGGTTAAACCTGGGCTATGAAGTGAGTTTTAATGGGTTTAAACCCCAGCTCTACCACTTACCTTGTTTGTGACCTTGGGCAAGTTCCTGAAACTTGCTAAATCAGTGTGTTCACCTACAGGATGGGTGATAAAAGTCCTTATGGTTGCTGGCAACATTAAATGAGATACTGCTTGAATGAGGTCTGGCCCGTTGTAAGTGCGAGCCATTGACAAAGAACTTCCGAGAGCATTCTTCACACAACCCCCTTCGCAGGGAAGAAGTCTTCACCTGCCAAATCTCCCAGGAAAACTGAATTCCTTTGCATCTACTTTTCTGACGTTTTCTTAAGTGATAACTCTTAATAACTTCCCTGAGCCAAATGGGTACTATAAAAGACTAAGGTCTTTTCTCCCTTCTAGGGATTGTATGAACATTAGCAATACTTCAAATTTAATTAAAATGCCTGGGGAAGAACAAAGTTACTCTGGAGGGGGGATATAAAAGAAGTGCTTTGTGTCAGGCTACAGATCACATCAAAATGTTGGTTGTCTGCTTGCCTTGCTACTGAGGGTTGACACTAAGGCGCAATATATTACTGTTCAAAAACCAGGTAGTTATCAAAAAGATATAATCAAGCTCAAAGAAGGATGTCTTTTCTGGATGTATTTGTTTAATGTCCAAAGAAAACACTGGACCAGACAGAAAATGAGGCTCAGTCTGGTATCAGTGTTAAGAGTTTAGACATATATTTGGTGATAGCCTCCACTTGACTGATCATTTTTAGCCTAGCAGCATTGAGCCTCTCATGATATGCTCAGAAGTCTTCACAAACTACTAATGACATAATTTAACTTACGTAATTGAACCCCCAAACAGACTTAAACAGGATAGTTTCTTTCTCACATAAAAGTTCAAAGGTGAAAGGTCCAGGATTAGTGGGATATGGTTGTACTCTCAACACATTCCAGCCCGAGGTCCAAGGCAGCAGATCCAATGCTTACTACTTCTGCCATCAGAAAAATGAAAGGGGAAAAGCAAACAACTTCCTCTGGAAGGGATACTCCTTAGCATTTTCATACATAATTTCTGCTTACATTTTAATTAGCTAAGAGAAAAACCAAATGTTTCTACCTAGCTTAAAGGGGGAGTCTAGCTTCTTAGCTATGTGTCTGTGAGTGAAAGGATTCTATTACAGGGAAAAAGGGGAGAATAGTTGGGGGATGGTCACTAATTTCTAGTATAGGATCCTCCCACAAATCAGCAATTTAATTTCTATTGCATCTGAACTCTGCGGAACAATCTAGCTACAATTGTCACCACGGGAAACTTTCAGTTCATTGTACTCACATTGCCCTTTGTGCTTCTGCTATTAGTGTTTCTTTTCCCCATTATATTTGACTTTCAAAATCTTAATCATTGTGCTAAGTCTTATGAAAATTTATGTCTAGGTGTGAAATAATCCAGGACTTTAGCATAATGGAAAACCAGTATAGAGGTAAAGCAAGCCAAATGGAGACCTGCTTTCTAGGGTAAAGAGCTACAAGTAAGACACAGCGAAGGCAATTCGGATTATCCAATGGGCTACATAAACACCAGGATTGTCTGTACTAGTAGAACATAGCTATAGTAGGATAGCTCAACATTGTGGCTGTGGCCAATTTAAAAATAAGGCAAAGTGTTTATTAGAATCCATGGGATTTGTCCTTTTAAAATGAGCCCTAGCAAATTACTGGGGATAATGGGTAAAGGGTTTGATACTGGTATACAAAAGGATATCAATATCTGCAAAACATACTATGTACTCCCAGCAACTGGCCAAGGTATATGGCAAGATGAGTAGAAATTAGGATGTGGATGGGGTGCTATGGTCTGAATATCCCCCAAAACACATGTGCTGAAACTTGCCAATGTGATACAAGTGGTGCCTATAGGAGGTAATAGTCACGAGGGTGTATAGCTTTCAAGACTGGGATTGGTGACCTTCTAAGAGGGCTGGAGGGGAACTAGGTTGGCCCCTTTTTCCCCTCCACCAGCCACCATGTGAGGACACATCATTCCTTCTTTCTGCCAGGCAAGGACAGCATGCTGCTGCAAGAATACACCATTGATGGAGCAGGCCCTCACTCAACACCAAGCCTGCTAGCTTGATTTTGAACTTCTTAGCATCTAGGACTGTGAGAATATTTTTAATAAATTACCCAGTCTCAGGTATTATGGCATATAAATGAACTAAGATACGGGGAGTGCGCATCAGAAGTCCAGGCACTTGGACTGGACACATAGGAAGGTACAGAGCAAAGACAGCAAAATTCATAGGTATAAGGGACCTAAAGAACTGAAAATTTCTAAGAACCTCTCATCTTTGGCCTCCAGAGCCAATTCTTTCCGCTCTTTCTTGCCTATGATCTCAGTCCCTAGCTCTTTCTCTCCAACCTGAAGGTTACTAACCACTAAGAGCAATCCCTTTCTCTGAGAGAACCACTTTTGACCAGTATTCCTGATGCTAGCTTTCAGCTGACCCCTCTGACAAAGTGTATAAATTTTACTTTATTTTTTTGAGACGGAACACTGTTTCTGAGCCTGCTTAGAATTCAAATAAACTTGGGCCACGTGCTCTGAATTATTCTTGCACCTTGATATAGATAACTAGGACTTATTCCTGTATCAGAGGATTTCTGGTGTGGTTGGCAATAAAAGATTCAGGAGAAGAAATGATGGGAAACATGGTATACACAAGACATCTGGACCACAGATTCAATATTGGGGAAGTGACCTTTAAGTCTAAAGGAACGTGGTACAAGAGAGTGCTAACAAAATTCTGCTGCCAGATTTGCTCATAGACTGAGGCAGGTCTGCACCTGCAGGTGATTCCCATCATTAGTGCCTCCTTCAGGAAGCTAGGGAAATCTTGAAAAGGAGACAGAAATTAGAGGGTTTCCCTTTGTCTCATCAAGTTCCATTAAGATGACAAATGTCCCAGGTAAATAGAACGGAAATAGTTTGATCATAACATGTTTGACCATTCATGCTATGATAATATAGATTTAGTAGTTAGAGATTAATCTGTGGGAAATTTATGGGAAATAGATAACTTACCTCCCCTGAAGTCTTTTTTTACGTTTTCAACATCTTAAGATGGAAGCAAATAGCCATAATGGAAACACTAAAAAATATTCTAACTCTACCATTGTAATCTCCCACCTCATAGTACTATCCAGCAATTATAGCTCCAAGGCAGAAGAGGTGGGCATTTGAGCTCTCTAGTTTGATGACAGGTTTGAAAAACTAGCCTTTATGAAAAGACAGATGTGTAATTCCTTTAGTTTGTGTCAGCTAATAAAACAAACTTGCTTTAGGCTGTAAATAGTAGGGTCAGCTCACGGCCTCCAGCTGAAGCCCTCTCCAGGGCAACATTGATTGAGTGTAGTGAGGATATTTAAATCTGGGTATTCCTTTCTTTTTCTTCCAACCTTTATAGAGGAATAATTGGTATAACAAAAACACATTTTATGCATACAACTTGAGTTTGGACATAGGCATACACTAGTGTTACTGTTACCACAATCTGAAGGAGTAAAATTCCTAGAAGAAAACACAGGGGAAAACCTTCTTGACATTGGTCTTGACAATGATATCTCAGGTATGACACCAAAAACACAAGCAACGAAACAAAAATAGGTGAATGGGACCGCATCAAATCAAGAAGCTGCTGCACAATAAAGGAAACAATCAACATAGTGAAAAGGCAATCTATGGAATGGGAGAAAATATTTTCAAACTGCATATCTGATAAAGGATTTTCAAAATACATTAAAAACTCTTAAAACTCAACAAAACCCCCAATCTACCCTATTCAAAAATGGGCAAAGGACTTTATAATATAAAAGAGAGCCTTGTACTGTATCAAATACAAAAATCTATCACAGGCCTCAAACTTATGCTCTATATATTTCTTTATATTGGACTATCAACCTCCTCAATAAACGATCTCACTATCTCATTTTTACGGATTCTCGGAAAACACTTTGTAGTATTTTTTTGGCTATGTTGAGCTATATCATAAAATGTGGCAAAATCAATTTTAGAGTCTACTTAGAAATGCTTTGACTACTTGTCTTACATATAGATGTCGCAAACCAGAATAAACAAATTCGGTGTTCCAATGTGTCTTCTTTAAATGGAATTAATTGAAGAAACGAGACATTCTCATTTAAAAACAAACTTCAAGCTAATTTGTAGATTGCTACTAAGAATATATCTGCAATATCACTCCTGACAGAGTAAAAATGATACAATAAACTTCCATTTATATGCGACTTTTAGGGACTAGTATATATTTGACATATCATTCTGGTGAGTAAAGCTTACATGAAAACCAAATATGAATTTCAAATTCTAGATGATATTGCAATAAAATACATTAGCATTAAGATTATTTTGCATATAATCTTTGAGGATTTAGATCACGTCTTATGATTACAAAACCCCTCAAACCCATGCCCGGGGGACAGGTTACATTCCTTTGCAAACTAGTTTGGTAAACAAATGTACTACACGTAAGAAAGCAATATTATAAACTTCTATTGGATTGCTTTCAGAATCCACAGGATATTTTCAACAGGTATGTCCCTGAAATACTTTACTTGTATTAACGAGCCCAAGATCTACTTTTTGAGAGTTGAGGCCCCACAATGAAGAAAGAAGGGAGAAAGGCACTGACATCAGAAAACTCAGGAAGTGGGCGATGGGAGACATGAAAGAGGGGGTTATAGAAAGCATTTTTAAAGTTTATTCCCTTTCCTGAATAAAAGGCAAAATGTGAGGAAAATTGCATTAAAAGGCATTTATTTTTTTCTTACCCCCAGGAGCATGTTTCACATTTGTTACTTTTAAGTGACTCAACCAAGGCCTGAATTTTCCCTTAAAGTGTTATACTCGATAAAAGCCAAATAGCACTTTCCTTCCTCTCCTTCCTGCCTCTGTCCCTACCACCAATCAAAAATGCCATTTTAACAGTTCAGGGGATCCTGGCCTGCTGTGAACTGGTTGATCTAATTGATACTGCTTGCTTGAATCCCAGCCCACCTTCAAGTCATTGGCATTTTAAAGAAGGTTGCAGGAAAAAATAGAAGGCATCATTATTTGAAAGAATTTTAAAGACTAGAGGAAAAGGCTCTCACGCTTATGAAGTATTTCACATTTTGGGTGGGGTATACCATGAAGTGTGGGAGTTTAGTCTGGTTCAGCAAACCTAAATTTTTAATAGGTTATTACCTTTATCAAGAGGTAACTAGACAATTTCAATGAGAGAATCATCTTTTCAACAAAGGGTCCTAGAATAGCTGGATAACCATATACAAATCTTGACACTTCGGAAATACACAATTTCAAGTGGATTTTAGGTCTAAATGTAAGAGCTAAAACTATAAAACTTTTAGAAGAAAATATTGTAGAAAATGTTAGCAATATTGTTTGGCAGATACTTAATTTAATACCAAAAGCTTGAAATGTCAATTTGGATTTATAAAAGGTTGCTATTCATGACATTAATAAAATGAAAATATACAAAGACAAATTACTTACAAGGCCTTTTGTCAGATATAGATTTTGTGTCTAAAATATATAAGAATGTTTATAATACAAATGACAAAAATGGGCAAAAGATTTGAACAGTGTGTCACCAATGAAGGCATTAAAAGATGCTCAACATCATTAGTCATTAAGGAAATGCAAATTAAAAACCAGTGAAATGCCACTAATACACCTAATAAAATGGCTAAAATTAAAAAGACTGAACATACCAAGTGTTGGTGAGAAGGAGAAGATGGAACTTTCATACACTGCTGGTGAAAATGTGAAATTGTATAATCACTCTGGAAAATTTGGAGTTCCTTTAAAACTTAAATGCCCATCGACTACACAATCTGGAAATGCCCTCCTAGGTATCTACCCAAGAGAGTAAGTGCATATGTCTGTGCAACAACTTGCATATAAATGCTAAAAGCAGCTTCCTTTTGTAATAGACAAAAACGGGAAACAAGTTTCCATCAAAATTTTCTATACCCATCATAGTGGAATTCTCAGTAATAAAAGAATAAAGTATTGAAACACTGAAGTTTAGAATAACCTGAAAATTGTTAAAGAAGCCAGACAGAACATACTTTGCATTATGTATAGTTATATAAAATACAAACTAATTGATAGTGACATAAACAGATGAGTAGTTGCTTGGCTGGGGGGTGAGGAAGTGGAGAGGGGAAGGCAGGAGGATTGCTTGTAGGCCAAGAGTTCAAGACCATGTCTGAGCAAGATCTTGTCTCTACAAAAAACAGAAAAGTTAGCTGGGTGTGGTGGTGCCTGCCTTGAAGTCCCACCTACTCAGGAGGCTGAGGTGGGAGGATCCCTTGAGCCCAGAAGTTGGAGGTTGTAATGAGCTATTATGCTATTGATCTCTAGCCTGATGACAAAGCAAGACCCAGTCTCAAAAAAAAAAAGTAAAGAGTTCAGCCTTCATACTAGAGGTTTTTCTTTTTTCTCCAGAAGATATTTGAACATGGTCTTTTCATCAAAATTCCATTTTATAGAAACAATGTTACAAATAGCAAGTATTCCAAAATCATCTGGTCCAACCACCTCATTTTATGTATTTGGAAGCTGAAACATGTTTGGAAGTAGAGAAACTATGTGGTTTTCCTAGTTACTTACCAAAGTGGGCAACAGGACTCTTATCTGGCCCAGGCCAGGATCCTTTTCATATACTCTAGAGATGTTGCTTTATAGTCCATGAGACCACATTTCTTACCAGTGACAGGAACAGATGTCAGAGTGCTCTCAAAGTGTCTCCACATCTGCCATCTGTTCTTCAAAGATCACATGACAAGAAAAAGCTGTCCTTTGATGTCTTATAAAATATAAATTTTGAATAGTCCTTGTGTCCATATTTTCCCATTTTGCTGTAATCATTGAATCTTCATCCATGATTAACCTATTTTTCAGAAAGCATGCTCAAATATTTCTCAAACTTATTGTCAAAAAATTTCAAACATGTAGAATTTACCAACAAAGTAACTGATTTTTTTTTTTGCATTAGGTGTGATATTTTGCTAAAATTTGGATTAAGTAGAGAGTTAATTCACCAAATTATCAGTTCAGGAGATGGGAAAGCCTATCCACACAATTTTCATTTAAATTTTAGTTTTTAATCTTTTTCTTAATAGATGTATATGGCAGATCCTGTTTTTCTTTCAAACTGTCTCTCCCACTTTCCTTCTTACAGATTTACTTTGTCTTTTATTGTGGGGTTAGAAATGACCTTTCCCAGATCTCCTGATACAGCTGTTGACCCGATCCTGGGAAGGTTTCTGGGGCTTTTGTGTGGTTGGGGTTGGGAAATGAGTAGATAATCTCTTAAGTACTGTCTTTTGCACTTGTATGAAGAAATAGATACCTAGGGCATCTGTCACACGACAAAGCCAATTCCTAGGACAGGGGAAAGATGGATATTACCTGAGCTTCTGAAAATGTTGCTCTGCCTCAGAATTAGTCAATCCTGGAACTGGCTTCCTTTGGATTTCTAGTTATATGAAGGAATAAATGTCCTCTTTATTTCAATAATTTCTTATTGGTATTTTGAGTCTAATGATATCGTATTGCTGATCTATCATCCATTTATGCTTTATTTTATTCAGCTAAAATAACACTTTGTCTTCGTCTTGGGCTTGATGGGCAATAAACTGAGACATCTACAGTTTACTACAATGAATGTCAATTTTTATTCTGATTGCAGTCGCACAGTAAGTCTCTGCCCAAATATATGAAATATTTTGTTACATTTCATTTTATAACAGGTACATATTTATCATTTATAAGAATGTGTAACATTTGATCTGGATTCTTGCTTTGCATCTTCATTTTACCTTTCAAAAGTTATTTAACATCATTGGTCTTATATCCTAATCTATAATTTGATGGATTGTACTAGCACAGTTCTTGATTTTTTTTGGGGGGGTCAATGATCATTTAATAACTGACAAATACTATGGCCCTTTCTTCAGAAGAAAATTTGGATATAATTTTAGGAAATTCATTAATCATTTCAGGATAATTATGGCCTGATGGATTTATTCATTCATGACATTTAGTGCCTGTGACAAGTTTTTTAGTAACTAGATTCTAAGGACAAGGGTAAACAAAGTACAGTTTCCTGCCCACAAAAAACTTCTACAAAGTAAATCAACAATCCTAATACAGTGGTAAATGTGCTACAAAAAAGCTGACCACAGAAAACTGTGAGGCCAAGTAATAGTGCTGCCTTACCTATCCTAGTAGATTAGGAAGGTTTTATAGGTACTGAGAGCATTTCAGGAAATTCCAGCAGAGGAAAGGCCTCAGGTTAGATAGTTAGGAAGACTAAGGAAAATAGAAATAAAGCATGGCAGGCCAGGGGTAAAGGGTATTGGAGGGAAAGACTGACATGATTTGAACAAAGTTAGGTCAGGAGAGAATTGTGAAGCCAAGATAAGGGTGCTGAGTTTTCTATCAATACAGAAGCCATTGGATGGTTTCAAACAGAGGTAGAACAGGACCCAATTTGTGCTTTAGAAAGATGGCTTTGGCTGCTGGGTGAAAATGAATGAGAAGAGACAAATGTTAAAGGCAGGAGAGAGGGTCAGGAAGGAGGGCTGAGGCAGAGATTCAGGGGAGAAAAAAAGGAGAGGTCTTTAACCAAAAGAAATTAAAAAGATGAAAACATACTAATCATCATACAAAGTAGCCCTCACACATCAGGTGGTCCCAGAGGTTCACTGCTTTAGCTTTTGTGAGAATTTCATTGTGTGACCCTCTTACCTTGCTTGTCTGCAATCTACAAATTACTTCTGTTTCCTCATCTCTAAATAAAGATACCTACCTCAAAGAGGTCTTGTTTTGTTTTTAATGTTAAATGAGGCAATGCTTGGAAAATATTTAGTACTTGGCATAACAAATATTCATTCATATATAAAATCCTTCCCCCCCCCAATTTTACCTTTACTCAACCTGCCCATGAGCATTTTTTAGAAATATAACCATGAACTTGATTTCAATTTATTAAACTAGTAGAACGTTATAGTCAGAATAACTCACTGTCATCCACTGAAAGACATATCACCTGGTTTTAACAGGAAAAAATGATTTTACAAAATTGGAAGTAGATCTATGCACCTCATATTAAAATCTATGTCTTGACTTTGTATTTCAGCAAGCCACTGAGAAGTCGGAGGGTAGGGTGGATAGCCTACAGCATAAAACAGGAACCAGAGGGTAAAGCCAAGAGCTACAGGGATGTATTTCTAGGCCTTGCAACTTAATGGGGGGGGGTTCCCCAGCTGTATATTTTTCATATACCTACATCTATTTTTACTATGCAACAAACTTTATCCTAGTTTTAGAATGTGTAGTAAAAAGAAGTCAGGCTTTGGTGTGAGACAGATCTGAGTTTGAATTCTGATTCTGCTTGTTACTCTCTGAGGATGCTTAAGTACTTTGCTCTCTGCCCTTAGTTATCTCATTTAAGATACATGAATGATCTTAATATGTTTCACAGTTCAGGAGTTAAATTTAAGAACTTTTCAAACATCCTGCCACATTTTCTGGTATATTTTATAAGTGCTAAATAAACTATTGTTAACAGTGCTGGAAGTTCTTGCTATAGCAATCAGGCAAGAGTGGAATTAAGGGCGTCCAAATAGGGGCAGAAGAGATCAAGCTTCTCACTCTTTGCTGATGATATGATATATTATATCTAGAAAACCCCAAGGATTCAACCAAGAGATTCCTTGAATTGATAAACGAATTCAGTAAAGTCTCGGGATACAAAATCAATACATACAAATCGGAGGCATTCATATATGCCAATAAGTCAAACTGAGAACCAAATCAAAGACTCAATTCCCTTCAGAACAGCAACAAAGAAAGTACCTAGGAATATATTTAAGGAGGTAAAAGACCTCTACAGGGAGAACTATGAAACACCGAGAAAGGAAATAGCAGAGAATGTAAACAGGTGGAAGACCACACCATGCTCGTGGGTCAGCAGAATCAACATTGCCAAAATGTCTATACTACCAAAATGATCTACAGAGTCAATGCAATCCCTATTAAAATACCATCATCATTTTTCAGATACAGAAACAAATAATTCTATGCTTCATATGGAACCAGAGAAGACCCCGTATAGCAAAAGCAATCCTAGGCAATAAAAACAAAATGGGGAGGTATCAATTTACCAGACTTCAAACTATACAACGCTATAGTAATAAAAACAGCTTGGTACTGACACAAGAACAGGGACATTGACCAGTAGAATAGAACAGAGAACCCAGATATAAAAACATCCTCATATAGCCATCTAATCTTTGACAAAGCAGACAAAAACATACACTGGGGAAAAGAATCCTTATTAAATAAATGGTGCTGGGAAAACTGGATAGCCACATGTAGAAGACTGAAACAGGATCTATACCTTTCACCTCTCACAAAAATCAACTCATGCTGGATAACAGACATGAACTTTAGGTGTGAAACTATTAGAATTCTAGAGGAAAACATTGGAAATACTCTTCTAGACATTGGCCTAGGCAAAGAATTTTTGAAGAAGACCCCAAAGGTAATCACAGCCTCAACAAAAATGAATGGGAACTGATCAAATTAAAAACCTTCTGCACAGCCAAAGAAACTATCATAAGAGCAAACAGAAAACCTACAGAGTGGGAGAAAATTTTTGCAAGCTGCCTGTCTGATAAAGGGCTGATAACTAGAATCTATTTAGAACTCAGGAAAATCGGCAAGAAGAAAGCAACCCTATCAAAAAGTAGGCAAAGGACACGAATAGAGACCTTCCAAAAGAAGACAGAACAATGGCCAACAAATATATGAAAAAATACTCAACATCTCTAATCATCAGGGAAATGCAAATCAAAACCACAATGAGATTATCACTTATCTCCAGTGAGAATGGCCTTTATTAAAAAGTCCCAAAACAATGTTAGCATGGATGTGGAGAGACAGGAACACTCCTACATTGCTGGTGGAACTAGTTCAACCTCTGAAAAGCAATACGGAGAATCCCTTAAAGAGATACAAGTAGATCTACCATTTGATCCAGCAATCCCATTTTTGGGCATCTACCCAAAAGAACAAAAGACACTCTATAAAAAAAGACATCTGCACTTGAATGTTTATAGCAGCACAATTCACAATTGCAAAGATGTGGAAACAACCCAAGTGCCCATCAATACACAAATGGATTAATAAAATGTGGTATATGTATACTATTGAGTACTATTCAGCTATAAGAAACAATGGTGATATAGCACTGCTTGTATTTTCCTGGATACAGCTGGAACCCATTCTACTAAGTGAAGTATCCCAAGAATGGAAAAATAAGCACCACATATACTCACCATGAAATTGGTATTAAGTGATCAACACACCTAAATGTTATTCCTATATGTCCCACTTATCAGGTGTCAGGCAGTTGAGAGGGGGGAGAAAATATGGATAAAAGGTTACCATTAATGGCATTGCCACATCATAAAGCCATCAGTAGCATTATCCTGGAGCTGCTGCCAAATACTTACTTTAAAACATTGTAATTGAGTTAGGAGCACTGGCTTACACCTGTAATCCCAGCAACTGGGGAGGCTGAGGCAGGAGGATGACTTGAGGCCAGGAGTTCAAGACCAGCCTGGGCAACATAGCAAGATCCCATCTCTAGAAGAAAAATTTTTAAAAAATCAGGCGGGTGTGGTGGCTCATGCCTGTAGTCCTAGCTACTCAGGTATCTGAAGCAGGAGGATCCTTTAAGCCCAGGACTTGGAAGCTGCAGTGAGTTATGATCATGCTACTGTACCTCCAGCCTGAGCAACAGAGAAACTCTCTTAAAGGGGAAAAAAAAAATTGTAACTAGTAACGATATCAATACAAGATAATTTGCCTCAAACAAAAATCCCAAGAAGTTTAACACTAAACCTTATTTTTAAATGGCCTTTTCAAGCTCTTATAAAAATAGAGAACATCAGATACATTAGACATAACTTGAGGCTTGTAAAAATCATAAACATTCAACTAGTTACCATTATAAAAGCATTCACGTTTCATATCTCTTATCTGGATGATGAAGCTTTGAAAAGAATTTTTGGCTGCTGGTCCTAGAAACATGGCGCAGCATAAATAAACTCAACTGCTGGAAGGTAATGATGCAGACTTTTTCTTGGGAAGGTTGGCTTATGAATCTCACAGGAAAGAAAACAATCTTTTTCTAATTTCTTAAAAAAGTGGTGTTAGTTTGGCATTGTATGTTTACATTTAGGCTTAATGTTTGAAATGAGTTCAGTTGATAGAAACTTAGACAGCATTTGAGGGTTTAGGAAATATTTATTTTTCATCTAAGTTGAACCAAATAGAAGATATACATAATGGTACAGTTCAATTATGTAGTGCATAGTGGCAGATCCATGTTATAGTGAGAAATACATTGTCAGTGGTCCCTGGAGCTTGTTACCAGATAAGTCGCGTGGCTTATAATCATAATGTAGCACATGCTGTTGTGGATCCAGCCAAGAAATTAAAAGGATACCGTACAGACAAGAATACCCCAATACAGTGCTCTAGCGTATAACTAAGCCATTTAAACACAAACAGAACACGTTCAATTTATAACGAAAGCCAAAATATAAAGCTTATCCTTCCAAGAAAAGAAAGATAAACATACTAGCTTAAATAACACTGCTACAATTCAGAGTGTTCGTGGAAAATCTATTTATATCTGATTCAAATGCAACAGTTGTTGGCCTGGAAAAATGAGCACCACTTTAAAATATAACTGTGTGGTACTTAGCTGTGAGAAAAAGAACATGGACTCCTTATTCGCAACATAGGTGTGGCATTTTCTCCTGGGATCTGAAATATTTACATAATACCAAGTACTTTTCATAATGTATTTGTCAGGCTAATGATGTCACGAGGGAGTTCATTTTTAAGGACGACAGCTGCTGTGTTTGTTTCATGCTTAACACCAACACTCAAAGATTTATTGTATTTTACAAATCTACAAATGTTCACAATCACTACAAAGATTTACAAAACCCTAAACCTTATAGGAAATAATGGACACTCAGTAAAAACATGCTAGATATTTAAAGTAACTTTGAAAAGGAACACAACTCTAAAATATAGAAGGAATTGCCACTTACTAAATAGGCAAAGGCTTTCTGCTCCCTTTTTTTCTAGAGCTCTTACTAGTGTTTCTATTTTTAATCCCTATTTCTCCAAGTCGATTGCTTTGCACTGAAATAAGTAATTAACACAAAAGAAAAAAGCAAAGTAGAATGTTAGACATGGAACAGGCCTCACAAATCATGAAGTAAAATCCCTTTAAATTGTAATCCTCCTTGCTAACAAATCTGGTTCTCTAGCTCAGTCACTGTTTTCTGTCAAGGCTCATTCTATTCGCAGGTCCTCTCTCTTAACAGAATAACAGAAGCAGGAGACGGATGCTATACCAAGGCGTGCCCCTTCAAGTTTAGGATGGGTGGTTGTGATTTTTGCTTAGCTGTGTGTTCCTAGAGGGCATGATTCCTCTCCTTCACCAAGTTCATGTTTGGGGACAACGCGGTGGGGTCAAGGGCAAACTCTTAATCCCTCCAAGTCTTGCAGGTGCCTCAGTATGTGTCCTTCCAGAGTTCAAGGATGATCCATTCATTTGCAAATTTCCAAGCCTGGGAATTTCTCAAAAGTGATCTTTGAATTTGTTCTATCTGGAGTTAGAATTCAAAGGGACTGGCGGTATGTTTTTGTGATGTATTTCCAATTGGCGAGAAAGAGCAACAGTAGGCTGATTGGCTTGTATGTTGAGAGAGCAACAGAGACTTAAAGTATGTGGTGTTTATGTTGGTGGAGGAAGAGAGACTGAAAAAATGAACGCTGCCGGACATGGACATAACCTTGAAAACTGCTGGTGTGTTCTTGCTGTGTGTGTCTCTCTCCCTCTCTCTCCTCTCCTCTCCTTTCCTGGTTCTCTTAAGCTTCTGCTATAAATAGACAAGTAACATGATATGAGATACATACGCGCACACACTCATATAATTCCATACATAATTGTATATGTAATTTCGTACTCTCTCCAAATTGTGAACCTGAGTCCTCAGAATTTTATCGCGTTACTTTCAAGTCAACATCGTCATAAGCTTTCTTTAGGTTAAATTTATTTTCCCAGAATGAATTTTAGCATTTTACGTGAATGTTTCTTTTCTGGTTAATAGCTTATTTTAGTCAAGCGGCTTTTCTGTGCATTCAATCCTTAAGACTTGTGTCTTAGAAAAGTTCTTTTCCTCAGCTTTATTGCTTCAGTTACCAAATATTTAGTTCCCAAATGACATTGTTGCAACCATTAACTACTTGTCTATGTTATGATGATTAACAAGATAACTGCTTGTGCCTTATCTTTGTCTTTTATTAAGTAGGATACAGGAGAAAATCCTGCTTTGTGTCAATGGAAGCATATTTTCAATAAATCATGCGTTATTGATCTGTTCAAGTATTTCAGACATAAACTTTGCTACTCTGTGATATGTTTGTATTTTTCCAAATTAAGCAGGATTTTACTGAAATAGTCTTTAAAAATAACTTTCAACACATACTGTTTTCAATCGCTATTGGTGGGCAGCAATGACCTCCGGTGGATACTTAGGTAAATAGCAAGTAGGTTTTTCAGAGGATGTCAATTTTCAATATATTTTATATTTGTTAGATCTTTTGGAATTTGGTGAGTTAATCAGAATCCACTTTTTAAACTTTATGTATTTTAGAATGAAACTGAAAACTAAAAACTGTCAACACTTAATTGTATAGCCTATAGCAGGGATGAGGAACCTGCAGCCTTGGGGTCACATGTGGCCTTCTGGATCCTTGAGTGCAGCCTTTTGACTGAATCTAAATTCTACAGAACAAATCCCTTTATTAAAAAGAGTAAGTTAATTTAATACAAGGATTTGTTCTGTGAAATTTGGATTCAGTAGAGGGGCTTTGCTTAGGGATCTGGAAGGCCACATGTGGCCTTGAGCTAACTTTAAAAACTGAAATATTTAACATCTAAATTTTTGTATATAATCCACTTTCAATTTTTACTTAAATTAAAAAATCTCATGAAACTTCCATATTTAGAAAGGTAATTGTTAATTAGGAAAGACTTCAAGAAATAGTCTCAAATACAAAATTCTGGTAATAGAAAGGTAAAAATGCTCTGAACATCTCAGTAGTTAAGTGAACTCACAATTTTCCTGTCTGTAAACATAAAATAGAGGAGAAAATTTGATACCTGATAGGAAATGCTTTATTTTTTTCATAAATCATTTCCATAATGTCTTTTAGATTTCAGGGAAGATGATTTAGAAACGTAAAAGTTTAAGCTTTAGTTCTTAAAGCATCTTCAGTGCTGCCAACTCTTCATTTTAACTTGTGAGATAAATTATCTATAAATATAATACCTCCATATTAAAGCATGACATAAGCTTTAACTTTTTTTTTTAATTTCAGTTAACTGTTTCAGAAAATGGACTAGATGTATCATCTACTGATGAGTTGTTTTCAAATCTTTCCTAGGCAGGTGTCTGTAGAAGAAAAAGAAATGTATGAGAATATACTTTCTCTACCACAAGAGGGCAGCAAAAACCGTTTGCAGTAGTTGGAATTCTATTAGCATAACTCCATCTGATTTGACTGACTTTGGTATCTTTCTGAGAAGTTACCTTGGCTTCATTCTTTCCACACTGGAGTGAAATTTAAAGGATGTGTTTTTGCTATGAAACGATAATGAGTGTGGTTCGATGAATGTTTTCTTAAAGGCACAAGCCTCAGAGTGACCACATTTTTCCTTCATGGTTTACAGCAATCACAACACACCTGCTACTTAAAACTCATGGATTGTCCAACGCTAAAACAATAATTTCTAAAGAGTACAGAAAGTTCACAAGAGAATGTTGAAGTATCCTACGTTCTCCATATTTTATATAGTGGTAGAAAAATTCAGAAAGATTAAAACATGTATTTTTATATTTTCTGTGATTATGCAATTTTTTCAATATTCTAATCTTAATGGTAAAATAATTACTATGAAAAAGCATCCAACTTACTGAAAACTACAGCTATGGTCCCTTTTTTGATAAATATAATGTGAAACCAGTAAGCAATGCACTTATTTTATAAATTTTATGTGAGATTTATCTGACCAGTCAAATGAGAATATAGAATAATTTATTATAACACCTTCACAGTCATTTCTGTATTACAGAAATGTCAATTAACTAATGCAAAGAAGTCGAATGGTTTCTTTATTCTCTTTCTCTTCTTAGGTTCCAAATATAAATTCTTCAAAAGACAGTAGATGGTTTCAGCCCATCAGGAGTCTAGCGTGTGCCTGGGCAGGCGATAGTGCTCAGGTTTGGAACGGAGCTTCTTTTCCTGTGGGTTGGCGTACTTCCACTTGGAGGGTGACATTTTAAGCTTTTTCCTCTTCTTATCTGTGCACCATACTTTTTCACAGTATTCTTCCACTCTCTGGAAGTTGCTATAACCAATCAGCTGCAAGAATTCCTTGTACCATGGTTTTGCTCCCTGCGGGATGCTGCTCTGGGCAGGACAAGGCATCTTGTGAGGCCCATCCTCCTCAGAGTCTTTGTTAAACATTTCTTCAACTCTTTCCTCTTCCACTACCTCCAAGGTGATTTTACGGACAGTATGGACAAAGCTATGCTCTACTGTTTGGCAAAAATAGGTCCCAGCGTCTGTTTTGTGTACCCTTAGGAAGAGTAAACCAAGGTCCATCTTAACCACTCTGTCATCTGTCTTCACCTGCAAGAACAAAGAAAGTAAAGGGCACTGGGATATTATGCAGGAGAAAATATACCAACTTATATTTTTCCACTGCCTAAGTTTTCATTTTTGTTACCGCATAATGAAATCCTGAGATGCTAAGTAATTAGGTGGGGGTGTGTGTGTGGTATTCTGAAGTTATTTACATTGGATACCACTTCATACTGATCTTGAGATCATTTCATATCAAAAGAGCAAAGTAAGAAAGCTTTCCCCCTAATGATTCCATTAGTCATTAGAAAAAGCACGTTTCACTATTGCACTAAAAGTTAGAATGAAATGATTTGTCAAACTTATTTTTTAGCATCTGTTTTTCAATGGACAAAGCAAAAAATACTATTTCCCACATTCTTTCAGGGATTCTTATGCCTTCCAGATCATAGTAGCCAATGATTCTATAAGGAGCTTTGTTTAGATAGCTAGGCTACATTCACTGCCTTCCCTTACCAAAAAACAAACAAAAAATTCATCAATTAAGTCAGTAATTACATTTCCACAAGGCTTTCTATTAACAGATTAAAAAATTAAAAATCAGATTCTAAAGGATGAGACAGTCCAGCAAATATTAGGTTGTAATATACTCTCAATGCTCAAATACCTTTTATGTTTTTAATACAATAAATTATGTACATTATTTCTATAAATCAGCGAAAGAACACAATAAGGCTTTCATTGAATAGCTCACATTTAATCACAAATTATCGTACTAGTGAGTAAACTGGACATTAGGCAAAGCTAGATTCAAATATGGTCACCACAATTGGTGTCACTTTAGGCATTTATATCTATTTCTTTAGTTTTCTTCATAAAAATGGAGATAATAAAGGATCGTAAACATTAAATAACATAAGTGAGGATATTTTGCACAGTGCTATCAACAGTTACCTCTGCCTTTTTCAATACATTCCTCCAACTAAAAACAAACGTGTTTTATGTGGCCTAGGATCTTAAGATAATGGCATAAAGGTGATTCACATTATACTAGCAGAGAATACGAAAATGAAAGCAATATTCACCTTTGTCAATATAATAGAATTGTAGAGGCAACAACTACAACCACATTGGCAATAAAGGCCATTTATGCTAAGCATGTTTTTGTCCCAGCGGTAGGTCCTGGCCAGGTCTGCCAGACTCAGGTCTTCCCAGCCTTGATCAGACCTGGCATAATTGAAGTTGCAATTTGATTACTCAGATGTGAAAACTGGTATCCACCAACTATAATTTGTGGATAATATGGGGAAAATGGCATTGATGGTGTAGTGAAAAATAAGGATATTGAAGTTATGAGGTTTCCAAAAGGCACTTTATTTTCAGCCAGGTGAAGTAAATAGGTTACTTCAAAGCTTCAGAGTGACATAGTTGGGGAGACAAAAGAGTGCACAAGCCCTTCAGAGGTGCTTCCCTTGACTTGGCAGAAACACGCCCTGGTGGGCAGAATGCTGTAGTCATTAACTCAAGAACTTATCCAGTGAGGCACCAGAAAGACCCACAAACCAAAACCATCTTCACTGCATAGAAACAATCTGTTCTAATAGGTTTTGCTCAGAATATCCTTAGCACCTGCCACAACCAACTAACTCTTAAGACTGTGTCCTGCTCATTTTACATCTCCAGGCCAAACCTCTGAAAACTTTTCATCCACCACCAGCCTTCTCCATAAATTTACCATCTTGCAACCTGCAACTACAGTAGGCCTCTAGCACTACTGACTCTGAAGCGTGGCCTCTATTTTTTAAAATTTATGGCTGCATTTGATATAGGTGGACCTGTCTCTTTAACCATCTTTTTTTGTATGTGGTAAATGCCACTGTACTATCCTGGTTCTCTTCTTTATTCCTTCTTGGTTTCTTCTACAGATGCCTTGTACCCTCTAAGGCACAATCCTCCATCCTTCACTGACCTCATGTTTTATTTCCATCCTTTTGGTAACACTGCTGTTTCTTTTTCAGTTACCTTCCCTAAGGATTACACATGGATAATCCATTGTTTTGTGTTTCTTGTCAACTAAGAAACACCAAAACTTATGTGATCCTTTAATACGTACAATCAGTATCTTTCCATTTGAACTGACCCCCCCCATTTACTAACTTCCCTATTTCTGACAATTACATTATCCTTCTAGTCCCCCATCCTCAACTGTCAATCATTTATACATCTCTTTATATCCTCACATCCAAAATGTCACAAATTCCTATCAACATTTCTTCAGTGGTAACCTTTATAAACAACACTTCCTCTTTACTTTTGCCACAATATTGGGTTCTTCTACCTCATGACTGTTTCTTTGACCTTATCTCATGACAGACTCCCCTAAATCTTCTGTTTCTTCTTTCATGCCCAGCTTGATTCTGTGTCAGGATCTCTGCTCTTGTCTCTGCCTAGAGAGACTTCGCTAAGGCTGATTACTTCTCACCCTGAACAACTCAATTATTAATACATGTCACCTTTTCAAACAGGCCTCCCTCATACCCCTGCAAAAGTGTCCTCCCTCTTATTGCCATCATTTCACCCGTTAACCTTTGTATACCTGACCATGCAACATTGCGTATAAATATATAACAATAATCCCTCAATTTTCTTGGGGCATCTTTCCCCATTTATTTCAACAAATGGGTACTAATTTACTCTTATTTAAAGTTCACTTTCTTTTGTCACGCTTCTGCTTGGAGAACTTATTCAAATCTCTATTGTTCACCTGAGCAGATGAGAATTGTCTAATTAACCATATCCCACCTTTCTAAATCTGGATCCCAGAAAAACTTAATGTAATGTTTCTCAAAGTAGAGTTGGTTAAATAGGTGCATTTCTGAAGATTGATAAGGATTTTTTAATGGCGATTTCTTACAGTGTTTATTACAATCAATATCAACTAATAAACTATTTGGAATCATATGGAAGATCAAGTTTAGTGTTTGTCATAGATTCTGAACCAATTTTCAAAGCCTTAATAGTTTCCATATGCTAAGAAGAACAAAGATGGATTTAATATGTTAATGATACACTCCAGCCAAATAAAAACAAAACAACTTCCCTACATAGTAAAACATAAAAAGTTTTGAACTCACTTGAGCAAAGTGTTGGGGGAATTGAGTCATCATGGGCATACAGAGCTATAGGCAGGAAGTTTTACACACACCACACACGCGCACACACACAGCAGTCTGTGTCCCATGTTACATTCATGGAGATACCTATTTTAGTAAAATCACATTATTAAACACTTCAACGATACACCATTGTATTTGTTATTTGTAAATTTTAGTTGAGTATTTGAATAAAAGCTACAAGCATAAGGAGTGTATGTGTTGTATTAATCTTATGCATATTGAATGAACATTTTAATATTAGTCATGCTAGCAGCCCAAGAAGTTTCACTTTTAAGAACAGGTGGTTGGGGCAACCTGCTCATTACTAGAATCAAATCTGTCCTAATTCCTTCTTCTCTCAGTCACCTGTATCACCACCCTATTTTCCACTTCCAGGTCTTATTCTGATCTTATTCTTTTTTCCCTTAGTAAACTCCTTTCTACTCACCAATCCATTTTTTTATTTCCTTTCAGGATTGGTTAAATTTTCACTTCCTCTATAAATAATTTACAGCCAATAAAGACCTTTTGCTGCTTTTTGTAATCAATAGCATTCACATTTGTAGTACAAAAACTGTTACTTAAATTTCTCTTCAAATTATTTTCCCTGAAAGTTTTTCTCTTTAAACATATTGTAAGTTTAAGGGTAAAGGCCTTTCTCCTCATTCAGAATTATTCCATAATGAGCAGTACTCAGAACATGGTGAAAAATGAGAACATATTAGTTGGTTCATAGGGTGCAAACATGTAAGGCAATGGAGTGTACCAGTAGGAATATATTCAAAAGTTATTCACATCTTCTAGGTAAATCCAATAATAATTTGAATATGATGGAAGCTAGCATGATTTCAGGAGCAGTTAACTGAGGAAAGAGCTCCTTCACACTTACGTAGGAAAAGCAGTTGTAGGACATTGCCTCTACCTGAAAAAAATATGCATACAAACAACCTCATTGAATATAATTCTTGTCTCTCTACTATATTTCCTGTGAGTATATAATACATGAAAAAACATGAAAGTTATCTAGCCAATTTTTTTCATCCAGCAGTTTATCAAAGTGATTAAAAATAAACACAATCCTTGACCACTAGAATTAGAGTTTTTTTTTTTTCCCTTGGTGTCTTTAAAGTCTGGTATGAAACAGCAGGTATTTTTCTCATAACCAGAAACCCAGGCTTGAGAAACATTACATTATGTACAGATAAAGTCCAGACTGGCTCACATTCAAAGATGTTGAAAGCATGACAATTACCATGGAAATTGTCCTACACTGTTCATTTGCATGTCAGAGATTGTGCCTTTCTCAGAATTTGGATCTACCCTCCTGGATACAGCAAATCCACATTAGAAAGTCAGGAATAGAAGCTAATTTAACTCTCAGTCTGGAGGACCATACATCATGTAGGTTAAATATATTCTCCATGGACTATAAATATCTGAAAATATAAAATGACTTAGAAATTTGTATTTGAAGTCTTTCCACAATTTAGTCTTTCGGCTTTAGTTAACTTGGGTACCTCCAACATCACATCTTGATTACAGAATTGTTTTCATCCAGCTGTATTTTTTCTGTCTGCAGACCAGATTTCCTTGGTCAAGAAGATGGTACATAATACATCATTATCAAATACTCTTATAGGCAAACTATACAAATAATTTTTGCCAAAAATGGTTTTAATATTCTTAGCCGTGAAGATTGATTCAGTATGTTTTGTAATGTCAAAAAGAAGTAATTGAACAAAACTCTGCACATCTGGTAGCTGGTCAGGAAGAAGCAGTGATTTCCATGTGTACCAACCATATGTTTCCACAATTTTCATAGGAAAGGGGCAGATAAGGGCCTTGAATTGGTTAAACTTAGAATATAGTTTATAAAACCAGCTTTAGTCAAGAAATAAAGACCAGTAGTTTATCTGGCCTGCCTTCAATATTACATACACACATTTATATTTGGTTGACTTATAGAAAATATATCTAATGACAGCATAAAAATACTTCTTATTAACACTTTCTAATATGAACTGGATACAAAAAAAAATTGTCATATAGGCCGGGTGTGGTGGCTCACGCCTGTAATCCTAGCACTCTGGGAGGCCGAGGCGGGCGGATTGCTCAAGGTCAGGAGTTCGAAACCAGCCTGAGCAAGAGCGAGACCCCGTCTCTACTAATAATAGAAAAAAATTAATTGGCCAACTAAATATATATAGAAAAAAATCAGCCGGGCATGGTGGCGCATGCCTGTAGTCCCAGCTACTCGGGAAGCTGAGGCTGAAGGATTGCTTGAGCCCAGGAGTTTGAGGTTGCTGTGAGCCAGGCTGACGCCACGGCACTCTAGTCCAGGCAACACAGTGAGACTCTGTCTCAAAAAAAAAAAAAAAAAAAAAAAACAAGCTCTCCAGGTGACTCGGACATGAGCTAAAGCTGAGAAGCTCTGGGCCAGAGACCCGGAGATCGCTCCCTGCAAAG
>CAUYRT010035853.1:0-35069 GCA_963574885.1 Lepilemur ruficaudatus
CACATTTTAAGAATCAAACCTGAGGCCGGGCTCAGTGGTCACGCCTGTAATCCTAGCACTCTGGGAGGCCGAGGCGGGAGGATCGCTCAAGGTCAGGAGTTTGAAACCAGCCTGAGCAAGAGCAAGACCCCGTCTCTACTAAAAATAGAAAGAAGTTAATTGGCCAACTAAAAATATACAAAAAATTAGCCAGGCATGGTGGTACATGCCTGTAGTCCCAGCTACTCAGGAGGCTGCTGAGGCAGAAGGATTGCTTGAGCCCAGGAGTTTGAGGTTGCTGTGAGCTGACACCACGGCACTCTAGCCCGGGCAACAGAGTAAGACTCTGTCTCAAAAAAAAAAAAGAAGAATCAAGCCTGAATCTGTTGATATGTTTGAAATTCAAGTTATATTTAAAGTTGTAGATGTCACTTTCTCTTCTGGACTGAAAATATTACTGGACAGTATTTTCACTGGATAAGCAAGTTAAAGATCTTCGAATACCAGTGCAAACTCTTGGAGCTGATGGACTGAGCCCTGTGTTAGGTGAATTTTTTGTGGGGTCAGATTTTAGTAGACCAGAGTGAGAAAGTTTTCACAGAAGTTATGTATTATGAGACATGGCACCATTTGAAAAAATATTTTGTATTTGATTCACTGGCTTTTCCAAACTGTTACTGTCTTGTAACTTTCCCACTAATCTTAAAGGGCTTCTGTAGTCTGCTAGGAAGAATATAAAATGGATATTCCATCCTCTTTCCTGAATGGAGTCCATTGTGACTTCATTGTACTGAGTTGGAATTATCTGGCTTCTTTGAAAGACATTACTCAATCTTTTAGTTTATTGTTTAGCTTGTAATAACATGAGTAATACATAAATATTTTCCCTTCAAAAATTTAGCTTTTCAGATAAGAAAATACTCCTTTCATCAACGTTTAAAACTATGCCAGTCGGGGTGGGGTGAGGAAGAAAAACCAACCTATCGCGTACAATGTACACTACTCTGGTGATGGGCACGCTAACAGTCCCAACCTCAGCATTATACAATTCACCCATGTTAACAAAAACACTTGTTATCCCCTTAATATTTTGAAATAAAAAGAAACAAAAAACTATAAGCATCTTTGTCTTTTCAGTTATATATCCTTATAGTTTTTACTATACATTTGCATACATAGACATACACCTATAGAAAGGATATAGAACTATTTTGAGTGTAGAGATTTTTTTTTAAATAATTGGCATCATTCTTAACATTATGCTTTAAAACTTGCCTTTCCTTGTTAAAAAAAAGAATCTTGGGGGAAAGTCTATATTAGTACATGTAGACTTAACTCATTTTTAATCAGCTGTATATGTCCCTTACTATGGATATATCACAGTTAATTTATCCATATCCCTACTGCTGGATATTCGTACTGTTTCTAATGTTCTGTGTGTAAATAATGCTGCATTCATTCCTTCCTAGCTGTGTATGGGTTTTCTTCGTGATGGTTCTTTTATGTTTTGTTTTTCTTTTATGATTGGATAATCTTCTTAAAATGCTCGGAATCATGAAATATAATAGCTAATTTTATGCAATGACCAACAATATCCTGTAGATTATCTTCAAAATTGGCCAAGCCATTTCCTTTGGTGAGTTCTAAAGTTTAATTAATACTTGTGATTTAGCCAAATATGCCTAGTTGGAGTGGTTGAGATCCTGTCCTTAACTTTTGGAATGAGGTTTTTTTTTGTTTTTTTTTTTCCTCCTGCCTGTTCATCCTCAGAACAACCTCTTTGTTCCAGTGGTGCAATGGGAGCAGGGCAGAGTGAGAATGTTCTTTAATAGACTAAGTCCATGACTCTGTCTCCTATTATCTATCACAATTTGGTCCTGTATATGACTCAGGGAAGACTTTATTTGGGATGAAGAAGTGACACATCTTCTCTTGAGATCTGTGTTATAACTAGTCATTTGTGGTCCCATTACCTGGGAAAATCCCTGAAGAGTAATAAGAGGTAGTGAAGTTTCATTCACAGTTGAATGATTCACCTGTAAGTATTTCTTAACAGCCCAGGAAGGAGTCATAACTATGATAAGGATTTTGTTGATAGGATTATTTCTGTGGCAAGGTAAGATTGCCTGATACCTGGTACAAGAAAACAAAAAGCCTTTTATCTTTTCTTAGGTCTTTAACGAAAAAGAGTGGGCACAGAATGTCTAGGGGGCGACTGCTGTTGGAATCAGAAGAATGCAAAAATCCGAATGAGGGTACAACGTTTCACAGTTTTGATACTGTTGATCTTGCAAAGTGAACCCTTTATGTTACTGAGTTAGCTGCCCTTGATATAACAGTTGATATAACAGAGATGCTTTGCTTTGGAACATAGGACAAGTACTAAAGGTTTCATGAATGTATCACCAACAATTCTGCACAGTAACTTCTTGGCATAATTTTTACATTCTTGAAAATCACTCTATTTTGTTTAACTCTACCAATAATACTAACCCAGGCAGGGTAAGAGATATGGTAGATTGGCAAGAGTAGGTGATTTATTTTGTCATGGCCAAATCACATCCCAAATCTGCCTTCATATCCATCTGTTCCTCACTGAATTGTGTGCTGCCTTCTAAACGAAGTTATGTATGTAGACAGAGATACATATTTATACATAAATAGAAGGGAGTCCTGGGAATTTTGAGGTGTGCTGTGAAATTCCACACTGTTTATCTTTTGCTGTTTGACTGTTCATAGGGCTGTAAGCTTACTCAGAGCTCACATAGAAGCACCCAGGTACTGTAAGTCAACCACTGTGCTTGGTCTTTGCCCACTTCTTGTTCTGTGAAGTGAAGGAGGCCTCAGATGCATTTGGCTCGGTGAGGTTCAGAAGCGCTTGTATTCGCTACCTCTGTGTTAAAAAAGGCTGTTTTGTGTGTCTGTTCCCTAAAAGAGTTGAGTTCCTCGCTTGCTCTGTTTTGAGACATCAAGCCTTATTTTGATGTGTTTTTCTAGCTCTGTGTTCCCCAAATGTGCTTGATCATCAAAATCACCTGAAATGCTGTGAGTTCTATGATTAGACAAGTTTAGGAACCGATCTTAGCCTTGGGCATTAGGCCTGTCTCTTGGAGTTTAATTGTTGAGCCCTGTCAAGGACCAAGGTCCATGGTGTGTTGCTGCAAGCAGTTGGCATCCAGCACTATCTTGGCAGTAAATGAGGTAAAACTACAAAGAAGTTAGGAGGCAAGCATTTACTTCCTAAGGGTTTTTCCCAAAGTTGGGAGAGATTCAATGGGTGGTGAATTATGATAATATTTAGTCATTACTTCAACCATGGTCTGAGTGCATACAGTGCGCCAGGCATTCGTGCTAGGTGTGGGAGACACACAGCTGAGAATGAGGCAACCAACATTTATTGAAGTGCTTATCAGGAGATGGACGCCAAGCTAACTGCTTCACATAACTTTTCTCATTTAAACTTCACAACTGTCCTGTGAGGTAGGTATTATCACCTTCATTTTAAAATTAGGAGACTGTTATATTGAAAGTTTGCCTGACTTGGCCAAGATCAGAGATCTAGTAACAGGGGTATTCAGAATTTATTTTTATTTATTCATTTATTTATTTATTGAGACAGAGTCTTGCTCTGTTGCCCAGGCTAGAGTGCCGTGGCGTCAGCCTAGCTCACAGCAACCTCAAACTCCTGGGCTCAAGCAATCCTTTGGCCTCAGCCTCACAAGTAGCTGGGACTACAGGCACGCGCCACCATGCCTGGTTAATTTTTTAAATATAATTTTAGTTGGCCAAGTAATTTCTTTCTATTTTTAATAGAGATGGGTTTTCACTCTTGCTCAGGCTGGTTTTGAACTCCTGACCTTGAGTGATCCTCCCACTTCGGCCTCCCAGAATTGCTAGGATTACAGGCAGGAGCCACTGCGCCCGGCCGGTATTAAGAATTTATACCAGACTCCTTCCCCTGTATCTATCTTCTGCTTACCATGGTCTATATGTCTCCTCACTTTGCTCTTTCTCCTTTAAACAAAGGTTCTCAGCCCTGGTTACATGATAGAATTGCCTGAGGAACTTTTTAAAAGTATCCTTGCCTGGGCTTCACCCCAAATGTGTTAAATAAGAATATTTGATAGGGTCTAGGCATGAGCATTTCTGAAAAGCTCTCTGGGCAATGCTGAAGTACAGTGATGGTTGAGGGCCTGTTAGAGCATCATTAATTAACACCAAATAGACATTGCTTTTGCCCAGCCTAGTAGTTTCCAGCATTTTTCTTGGATCATTTGGCTGATTACACTTTTAAAGATTCCAAATCATTTTTCTTCCCTTTAAAGCCAACTGAAATTTATAAAAATATAGCAAATACTTTTATAATGCAAAAATTTTTCCAATGAGGAACATAATAAAAGATCCATTTAACCAGGAATTCAGAAACTTGAAGATCTATTTTCAGGGGACGTATAGTCAGCAATGAGTAACGGGGAATCTCCTGAGGTCTAGAGCAACCATGAGCTTCTAGATTTCTCTTTTTTCTGGTGAAACTCTGAGATCCTGAAGATACTTTCTGTTAATTTGATGGGGGAAGAAGCTAACTGCTTCACGTAACTTTGCTTGTTTAAACTTCACAACTGTCCTGTGAGGTAGGTATTATCACCTTCCCCAAAACCTTGGGACTTATGGTGGTTCTTGAAAGTTTCCCTCCTTTTTGGTAAGCACAGGTCATAAATCAACTTATTTTTTTCCAAATACAAGTCAAAGGAAAAATAAAAGCTACATAGCTTGATCTTGCTAATTTAAATGTGCCACTATATATACTTTAGTCTAAAGTTTATTTTGAATGTTTTAAGAAAAAAGAATACTCTAAGAAGTAGAAGAATAGCTATCTAAATTTCTTCCAGCTGTTTGAAAACCTTTTTAACTACTCAAACAATGCATGTGTATATACTTATATAAACTTTTAAGTTAAGAATTCTGCATTTCTAGGCTTTCAACATTTTGTTAAACATCTGCTATGTGATCAGTAACATTTTGCCTTTGTAAAGATGGCAGTCTAGCTAATGATTGATTCTTCACTAATTAAATCTGTTTTTGCCTTTTCTTCAACCAGTGAGTTTGATCTCTAGGACAGTTTCTTCTCAAAGCATCTGTATCAAATATTAGGAGTAAACGGTTAGGTGAAGTAATCACAAAGTTGTGGTCCATAAAATTTCTAGAAAGAGCAAGACAGGGAAGGTAAATTTGGTGTCACTATATTTCAACAACTTTGAGGCACTTCTATGAGAAGAAAAAAGTCAAGGCTTCCAGGGGAGGGAAAACTTTAAACCAATGGGTCTTTAGACAGAGAAAGAAAGAGCAATGACTTCCACCCAACTATCATAAGTAACTTAAGGTGAGTATTATCTCTGCATTTTGAAAGTCAGACATCAATGCTGAGAGGATAGTTGGATCATAAATTTTGATTTGGGTCAAGAGTCATTTTATGACTATTAGTAGAACAGATCATTTGAAAAAGTAAACAGAAAAAAGCAAAGAGAAAGAAAAACATGAAAAATGGCCTCCTTTTTTACATTTTCACATAGGTGATCTCCATACCAGGAGATGAACTTGAACTTGGTTGGGCGGGAGACGGACCTGGTTGGGCGGGAGACTGGAGCCCCTCAGAGAATTTGGGATTCTTCCATTTTTACTGGGAGGGTTGGCAGGTATAACTTGTGTTGTTATGTGAGTCCATGAGAGCCTCTGGGGTTCTAACTCCCTGCCTCTCTGCGTGGTGGAGAGGCAGTTGCTCACTCTGAAGCACTCGACTGATTTCTGTCTGTGGCTTACCCATGAACAGTGGCTTGGAAGTGTCAAAGCATGAGAGCATGCGGTTGAACAGCATGTGCTGCGTCATCTCCTACATGGTTCTGCATGGGAAAACTCCTGGGCTGGCTGCCTTGGAGCTCAGGTGTTTCCTTCTTTCCCCACAGAACTCCCTGAAGGCTTCAAATCGGAAAAAGAAGAGAACAAGTTTTAAAAGAAAAGCCAGTAAAAGAGGAACTGAAGTAAGTGTTTCAGAGCAATATTCCAAGAAAATGCAGTTTCCTTTCCTGTCCTGTATGATCTGGCCCAAGTTTAGTTTTCTGATGTATATCTCCTGCCACTCTTCTCTCCTTCACTGTACTCTAATGTCACTGGAACTCTTTTTGTTCCTTAAAAAACAAACAAAAACCAAAAAGCCAAAAAACTAACCTCTGTACTTACCTGGAAATGTTATCCCAAAGATGATGATGATGAAGATGAAAGCTACCATTTCTGGAGCAAAGTATAATTTGAGATACTTTGTTCCAAGCTTTACATGGAAGGTTCTATTAAGAGTCAGCCTTGGGAGACAAGATGTAGGGTTTTTAGGCGGTGGTGGTGGTTTCCTATTTCCTTTGCCCTGGGGCTGCCTCTCAAGCCATGGATGGATGTATAGCCTAACAGTGCTGCTCGCTTCTTTCAGCAGGAAAACAAAGGTCGTCCTTTTGTGATAAAACCTATCTCTTCTCCTCTCATGAAACCCTTGCTTGTATTTGTGAACCCCAAGAGTGGAGGTAACCAGGTGAGTCATTTTGTCATAAGTATAACTTAGAAGTTTCAATGATTTCTCAAAACACAATTCCAAATGTTGATTTAAATAGCACTACCATGACCCCAAGCATTGGAAGACAACTAGTTTCTCAAGGACAGGGTTATTGATGCTCCGTTAGGGATAGATAGCCTTACACATTACAGGGCTAGGCAAAACCTAGAGATTTTATAATTATCCTTCTACTTCCATGTAAGACTATAACAGGCACTTTAAAAACCCAACTACTGACATTTTCCTTATAAATTTTCAAGACAGGTCATTCCAGAATTTCTCTTAGTATGTTTCAGGGTTTCTCAAGTCTTATAGTTAGGAAGACCTTTAAAAACTTGTATTTATTTCTTCCTATTGCAATTTAGGCCCAACTACTTGTGGTCCCCGGTCCTCAGAGAAAAGAGAGAACAATGACTCATTAGTCATGATAATTGTTAACAAATACCACCAATGCTATAGAAAATATCATCTTCTAAAGGTTTCCACTGGCCTTTGCCCAAATCCTATACTATAGTTATTTATCTCATTTGAGAATAAAGAAATAGCCTTAGAAAAGTTAAGTTAATGGCACATCTAAAGTCACACTGCTCTTTAAAGGACAGAATTTGTTCTAGAATCTAGGTCTTTGCCTCTTCTGCCAATTTTCTTCCCACTCTCTGAGGCTTCCCTCTTCTGTGGGCTTTGATTTTCTGTTATTTTCATGTGAGTTTGGATGAGAAAATATTTTCTCTATTAAGTGTATGTTTTACATTTTGAGACAAGATTCCTTGAAGTTTCACGATAAACAGCTGGATATTTGAAACTCTTTAATCACGCCATGTAAAGAGGAGGGTCATATAATTGGAATTGACCCAATCATTCAAGATGATGTTCTTATTATTAAAGATAAAAGGCATTATCTAGAATGTATTAATTATAATAAAGCTTCTCCTATGGGAGCTTATGATTTAAAGGAAATTTCCCTCTTTTCCTCTCTTTCTTCAAAGTTCTTGATAACTTGTTGTATTAAAGATCCGTATTAACAATCTAGAGAACAGGGAAAAGAAACGTGTTTTAAGTAACCATTTATTTTTAACATCCTGCATTTTTGAGTTGTTGAGTGATGATCTTCACATTGTAATGATGATGATCCTAAGGCTGTCACTAGAGGAGGACCTAGAAATGGGTTTCTTTGAGCGAGGTTTAATTCACCCTGAACCATACTCACTCTCTTGGGATGGTGTCCATATAGCCTATCAATGTGTTTGGGAACCATGGAACAGAACAAAGCAAATGTAATTGGTTCCGTGATTTTAGTTACCTGAGCACCACATGCTAATTAGCACCAAATATATTTTATCGTGATAGTCCACATATCTAAGGAATTTATTAAATCATTATAAATTTTTTCCCCCTGGGCACACAGAAACTTGTAAGTTATCTATGCCTTTAAGGATCTGACAGCCCAGTTAAGATACAGCCTGTTCCTGTTCCAATCTCTGCATAAATTGTTAATGACAGGGACTTCAGGGATTATCTAATATTGTTTCCTATTTCACTAAATACAAAACAGGTCAAGGAAGCTTAAGTGAATTTTCTAAGGACATCTTGTTAATGACACAAAAGAGGCAAATGGAAAAAAATAAGCAACGTTAACTGCATTTGGGCTCTAAATTGAGTGGCTCAGGCTACAAGGGCTAGGGGGTTTCAGAGGCAAGCAGTGACGTGGGAGTGGTGAGGAAATGGTGTCATGAAAGTAGCCGAAGGGGCTGAAATTGAAGATAGGTGCTACTTAGTTGTCAGAGGAGATAATATTGGAGGGGTGTCTTTTTCCTTCTGTCTACTGGACCAAATTGCTGTTCACCCTTCAAGGCTCAGTAGTGCCTTTCTGGAGCATTTCTCAAGATTAATCACCCTGGCCACCGTGCTCCTACAGCCCTTGGTATGCTCCAGCGTTACGTGAATTGCAGCATCAGTGCTCTGTGTGAGTCTGCACTGCTAGGATATAGGTGCACCTTTGAATCTATGATTTCTAGAACACGGAATGTAGTTAAATAATTGCAGAAATAAATAATATGAATAGAAGAACACATTTGTGATGCATATTACTCATTTGAGGACAGTATGGTAAGTGGACCATGTGTGTAGGTTATTGGAAACATGATTAGATACAGATTAGAATGATCCTGTGGAACAATGTCTTAAAACCTTTGGGTGTTTAAGGTTGAGGCTGTTGGATTTGTGCAATAGAAACTAGGTTTCTGCTGTTTAAAGTGTTTTGGTTTTAAAAATCTTTCGGTTTATGAAGAGAGGAGTAATATGATTGAATTTAATGTGCACGAGGTTTGGTTGGGGACCCTGTTAAAATGCAAATTGTGCTTCAGTTAGTTGGGGATAGGCCCTGAGGGGCTGCATTTCTTACAAGCTTGCAGGTGACTGTTACTGCGGCTCAGAGGACCACACTGATCAGCAAGGGCTTACTATGATCAATAGAGAAATATTTTTCTGTTGAATCCTGAGTTTTGTCTTTTAATAATTTACTTGTTCCACCCATCTATTTCAGATATAAAGCACTTCCCAACTCTTTCCCTCTTTGAAACTTAGGCTTTAAACTTTTTTTTTTTTAGCTTAGTCTGCTGTTCTTTATGTAAATTATTAGATGATATTGCCATCTACTGGCAAGAAAAATACCTGTAGCTGTTTTCTTCATACATTATTTTATGTGGAAGGAAAATTTCTAATGTTTTGAAGAAATATATTGGGAGGAACGTATACAAGGAAAGCTTCTTTTTTAAATTTCAGGATATTACAGGGGTATAAGCATTTTGATTACATGTTTTGCTTTGTGCAATTTGAGCGAAAGTTATAAGCGTGTCCATCACCAAGGTAGAGTGCATTGTACCTAAATGTACCTGTCCCCGCCTCCCCCTTCTACCTATTTGAATTTTACTGCCATAGGTGTACATGGGTGTTGATCGATTAATTCCACTTTAATAGTGAGTACATGCAGTGTTGTTTTTCCACTATTGTGATACTTCACTTAGAAGAATGGTCTCTAGTTCCATTGAGGTTGTTACAAAAGATATTAGTTCACCATTTTTAATGGCTGTGTAGTACTTCACATATACACATACCACATTTTATTAATCCACTCACATATTGATGGGCACTTGGGTTGATTCCACATCTTTGTGATTGTGTATTGTGCTGCAATAAACATTTGAGGGCACATGTCTTTTTGATAAAGTGGCTTCTTTTCTTTGGGTAAATACCCAATAGTGGGATTGCTGGATCGAATGGTAGATCTTTGAGGTATCTGTATACTATTTTTCAAAGAGGTTGTACTAGTTTGCAGTTCCACCAATAGTGTATAAGTGTTCCCTTCTATCCCCATCCATGCCAGCATCTGTTGTTTTGGGACTTTTGATAAAAAGTCGTTCTCACTGGTGTTAGGTGATATACCTCATTGTGGTTTTGATTTGCATTTCCCTGATGATTAGAGATGCTGAGAATTTTTTCATATGTTTATTGGCCATTAGTCTGTCTTCTTTTGAAAAGGTTCTGTTCGTGTCTTTTGCCCACTTTCTTATGGGATTGTTTGATTTTTTTCCTTGCTGATTTGTTTGAGTCCTTTATAGATTCTGGTTGTCAGCCCTTTATTGGATGTATAGCATGCAGATAGTTTCTCCCATTCTGTAGGAATGGAGAAACACTCTATTGATTGTTTCCTTGGCGGTACAGAAACTTTTTAGTTTAATCAAGTCCCATTTATTAATTTTTCTTGCTGTGACTGCCTTTGGGGTTTTCTTCCTAAATTCTTTGCCTAGGCCAATCTAGAAGAGTTTCTTCAACATTTTCTTCTAGAATTCTTGTAGTTTCATTCACGTCTTAAGTTTAAGTCTGTCATCCATCACTGAGTTAATTTTTGTGAGTGGTGAGAAATGCGGCTCCTGTTTCAGTCTTCTACATGTGGCTATCCAATTTTCTCAGAACCATTTATTGAATAGGGATTCTTTTCCCCAGTGTATTTTTTGTCGGCTTTGTCAAAGATCAGATGGCAATATGAGGATCGTTTTATATCTGGGTTCACTGTTCTGATACTTTGATCTAATCTCCAGTCTTGGGCTTAGAGTGTCTCCCCTGGGCACTCATGCTTCTCAGTAGACATCTCTATCAGAGCATTTACCGTGGTTAGTGAGCTAATTTGTTTTATATTGGTCTCCTTCCAGTAGATTCTGAGCTCCTGACTATACGTATGGGTGCAGAGTAGGGGCCTAATACATATTTATTGAATAAATCAGGTATTCATTTGGGATTGTTTGGAGCCAGTTTGAAATAATTATTTCTCAAACTCTTCCTCCCATTAACTTATTTTCCTCAGGCCTTTCTTATTGCCTGGCCAGCTGTTCTTTCCACAATCTAGATAATGCCTACATGATATAAACCAAGACTTAGTCACATAGCGGAGTGTTTAAGCCTACGCTAGAGTTAGGATGCTTTCATGAAGATTGACGAGCTGTCCGAACTGACCCGTTCTTAATTACCTCTCCATGCCCCAAATCATTATCATTTGTTTTCCTTTATGAATAATTCATAGAACTTCCTTTTGAGTGCAGGATCATCTCTGTCTTGTTTATCTCTATTCTTCCAACTAGGACTGTGCCTGGCATTAAGTAGGTGAATTAATGAATCTTGTTCATTTCCCTCTAGAACTATCAACCTGTTTTCTAGGAAGTTGTATTTTCCTATTATATCCCCTCTGTAATACCTGCAGCTAGAAAGAACAATATTTTTTCACCTCTTAGGAATACCCAATCTCATAATATCTAAAAAGTTTTGTGGTCAATGAGGTGTTATATCTACAACAGCGCACATGTATGAAGATTGATGTGTAAGCTATTTTTTCATTTAGAGAAAACTAGACTCTTGCACAAAAGTTGCAGCTTTTGTGTTCAGCATATAATGTGTGATTGATAGCTTTGAGAGTGTCGGGGACTTATTAGTGAGTGACAGGTGTATAAATGATTGAGTAGATTTAATCCTGCCATTGAGAAAGAAACAAATTACCGTTCCCTGTTGAATTAATATCTGTCAAGCCATTCAGTTCTATTTAATAAATTACCCCTATTAAAGCTTTAAAGCAGCTTAACACAGAGGTAACAGCAGAGTTAATAGAACTCACTCAAATGTGTGAGTTACACCTTTTTCTCTCCACCTGCTAGGATCGATTTTAAAAAATGCTTTCATTCAGCACTTGTTATTTTTGCTAATAAATATATTTTTGAAGGGAAATGCTTTTTAAAAGAAATAATTATATCATGCCTGATTGTCAACTCTGAGAGAGTAGCCATGCACAGCAACGCAAGTTACCCCTACACAACTGCAAGGGGTGTTATTCCAGTAGACTGCAATGGAAGCGGTACCTCTTACAGGTGTGCAGTGTACAGCTTGTCAGGCTTAGTTAATACCCCTCCCTCAAAAAGATAAATTGCGATAATTAGATGTTCCAACTAACATAAATTGAAAATGATCAAAACCAAAACTGTGTGGCCACTGAAATATTTTTGAGAAATTTCAGGTTAAGAAAAACAACCTCTCAATGCTTTTCACGTTTTGAAAGGTGTTAATTACCTAGTATTATTTGGGTAATAGGAGAAGCTGAAATTGAAATGCGCACTGTACCATAGCAAAGGTGGAAAGGAGTAATTAACATCAACAATTCAGACTGCTCTAGGAATCTAAAACTGACCAATTAATTTTCTAGCAAGTCAGTTGGAAATGTTGTATAAATTGGTTGGTTATTAAAATGACTCTTATGTCACCTGTCAAACATAAAAGATTATTTGAGATAATACTAAACACGTTTGATAGCAAGGCCCAGTGTAAGAAGAAAGAAAATTATCCAGTATTTAGTTAGTATATGTATTTAAACCTATGTTTGAATTTGATAAAAAGCTAAATATATCTGAAGAATTGGTTGTAATAAGGATATAATGTTATTCCTAAAATTACAGCAAGCACATGATAAGGCAGAACTTTTAAATTATAGGTTTAGATGATGCATGAAACAAAAGACCTGCGCTGGCCTCTAACAACTGGCACAACAAAGTGATAATTGTAAACTACACTTTAGTGCTCACACCGTCAAGTGTAATTTAATGAACGGATTAACAAGGAG
Organism: Lepilemur ruficaudatus; assembly: GCA_963574885.1. NCBI lineage: Eukaryota > Metazoa > Chordata > Mammalia > Primates > Lepilemuridae > Lepilemur > Lepilemur ruficaudatus. The sequence continues at coordinate 12,732 of CAUYRT010035853.1, forward strand.
CAGAAAAGAAAGACTAACGTTTACAGAGGTCTATTTTGTGCCACATACTGTGCTAACTGTTATTGATTCATGTAATTCTTATAATCACACTGGGAGGTGGACATCCCTTCCATTTCATGTGCTGGATTCCTGTGGGATTATACTGGGATTATATGATTACCCAGTTAGAACAAACACCCAGGATAGTTCTGACTCAACCCTCATGCTATTTCTGCTATACTAGGATGTTTCTTAAATACAGCATATTAGATTTACAAACTTAGGAATATTTTAGGAAAAAGCAATCATGATATCTGCCAAAGGAACACTATTTATAAGTAACAAACTCTGCTCAAGGGATCAAATATTATTTGCTATGATTGATCCTACTCAATTTTAAAGCTCTTTTGTCACTGTTTGATAAAAAGATCCTTCCTTCCTTTCTTGTTTGCTCAATCCACATTAAGAAATGATCTCTATACCTACTTTGTATCTGCCATAATGATCATCTCTATAAATGTCACAGTTAGTTAAAACACTCCGAAACTGTTCATGGGAGAGAGAAGTGTTTGACTTAAACAAATCGATATAAACATGGAGATTGAGAACGTCAAAAAGAGCTAACTAGGGAAATTACACACACACACACACACACACACACAGATGTATGTATATACGTACATAATAATTTGGAGCCTGTGATACTTCTGCTTCAGTTAGAAGAAATTATTTCAATAAAATCATATTTAGCTAATATTGCCCATATTTCATATTTTACAGAGACAATAATAATCTGCAAAATAAAGTAAAAATTAATGTTAAATTACATGGGCTGACTAATAACTTCCTTTTATGGATTTTTATACTTTAAGTAATGATGGTAAAACTAATAAATATATTATTCATTAATCACTTATTGTATGTCAAACGCTGCGATGTGCTCCTCAAACATTGTTGCTTTTAATCCTTGCAACAAATCAGTGAATTGGACATTCTTGTCTCCATATCAAAAAAAAGAGGGGCTGAGCTTAATGAAATAAAGCAACTTGCCCAGAGCTATGCAGGTTAGACAAACATTTAACCTGGACATTCAGCCTGTGTATGTCTATAACCAAAGCCCATGATTTTAACTACTTTTCTGTACTGTTTATAATTAGATATTATTTAAGAGAAAAGGTTTGTTTGTTTATTTATTTAGAGACAAGGTTTCACTCTGTCACCCATGCTGGAGATTTTTATTTTTTAAATGAGTAGTTATTATTGGAAAATTTCTTCCTATTATTGCCATTTCTTTTTAACAGGGAACCAAAGTCCTACAGATGTTCATGTGGTACCTGAATCCACGGCAAGTCTTTGATCTTTCTCAGGAAGGGCCAAAAGACGCGTAAGTCTGGAAGTACCCTCCATGGTCCATGTGTGTTTTAGGCAAGAGAAAGAACTTTCTGCTTTGGGGTTAAGTTTCATTATCTGATTACCTTGTGAAATACACCTGTCATGTACTTTCTCACCTGTATTCTCCTTTCTTTAAAACTCCATCTGATACTACCTTCTACTCTTTATTGAAATAGTTCCCTTCAAAACATGCCTTCTCTGGGAGGCCGAGGCGGGCAGATCGCTCAAGGTCAGGAGTTCGAAACCAGCCTGAGCAAGAACGAGACCCTGTCTCTACTAATAATAGAAACAAATTAATTGGCCAACTAAATATATATAGAAAAAATTAGCCGGGCATGGTGGTGCATGCCTGTAGTCTCAGCTACTCGGGAGGCTGAGGCAGAAGGATCGCTTGAGCCCAGGAGATTGAGGTTGCTGTGAGCTAGGCTGATGCCATGGCACTCTAGCCCGGGAAACACCGTGAGACTATGTATAAAAAAAAAAAAAAAAAAAAAAAATGCCTTCTCAGTTGTTAGTGAATACTTCTAGTGTGTTTGCTGCTTATATATATGCAACTATGAATTATTCACAGCAAGTCTGTGAATTGAGAAAGGACCCATCATTTTTTCTATTTATGCACGTGCAACTTTGGAGATGCTTACTAACAGGAGTGCTAAGTGTGTTTCGCTGTAGGGGGCGGCCATATTTGTTTGTGAACATTTGAGTTGGAGGGTGTGTGGGTGTGTGTGCCTGTGTGTGTGTGTCTGAGAGATACTGATTGATTAATTGATTATACCTACAGACTCCACACCAGTGTAGGGGAGACATTTTAATTCCTGCTCAGTCCCTTTTCTGAGCTTCTCAGAGATCTCATTCTCTGTTTTTGTTACAAGGGTTGAAAATAAAGTCTAGAGGTAGGTGGCACATACACTGTCTCTTCTCTTTGGAGGAGTGGCATGTGGTGGAACAAGCAGGGACCCTTCTGCTGTTGTCCAGCTCCCTGTTTTAAACTTATTTACTCAGATAGTTCAGATGCTGTGTGATAAACGTTAGCACAGAAGGGATGCCAATTATTTTTTAATAAGTACAATATCAGAGGCAAAGGAATGTCAATTCAGATGAAGTCTAGAGAAATAATATTCTCATATAAAATGGATAACTTACATATGTTATGCATGCAGGAGAACAAGAAATATGAAAATTAATTTGTCATTCTCTGAAACTATGACTGTCTTTGCCACTAGAGTTTGCTATAAGACTTCTGTATTTTCTCCTGTGTTTGTGCTATGGCAATTCTGCTACTTGGGCTTGTGCCGTTTTAAATGATTTGTTTTTTTAAGATTTTATCCAGTTAATTAGACCTTAGGTGAGTGCTTCATAAGTCACCGTAAAGGGTATGACAGCACAAGAAATATTTTCAGGGCAAAACATAGTATTTGGTTTAAATAAGTGACGTTTTCTAGAACAGAGCCATCAAGCAAAAGATCTAGCAGGGGCAGTGTCACTGCATTTTCTTGAGAGCCAACAGGAAAGGTAAAATGATCTAAATTCAAGCAGACAAATTTGAAGTAAAGAAAAATCAATCAATCTTCCCACTTTGTGCGGGAAGTATAAGTAGGGGTGTGAGTGAGTGAGCTGAGAAACGGACTGGATGGACTTGTGGGTGTGGTGTTGGTGATGGTGGGGGACCTTCCCCATTGCTAGGAAAAAGATCTCCTAGGGTTAAGAGTGGAAAGTATAGGTTTCAAAAAATAAAAAGATGTGTGGAAAGCTAATAAAATATAAGGAGGAGACACATATGGACTATTGATTACCAATTAATGATGATTTACTTTGAGAAAAGAGAAGGGGAAAGAAAAAGAAGGAAGGAAGTCAAAACTAATGAGGAAAATAATGTGTGTTGACACATTAATAGAAATTATGAGAAATAAAACTCTAGGAGATCCTAAAATCCCTTAAATTCCAGTGTTGGCCATTTAAAAATAATGGTTTCTGCCTCCCGGTGACCCTGTTGTTGGAGTCCTTCCTCCTGCGGTTACTTGGGAGCTAGCTTTGCTGGTTTTGTCATCCTCCTGATTATACATTTTCTCCAACGGATGCCACGCCCACCCATGTAATCCTGTGTTTTCTCTCTGCTATAGCCAGTAATGTGTTCTTTCATTTACTTTTTCTTCTATTTTTCCTTTACAGGCTCGAGTTGTATAGGAAAGTACCAAATCTGCGAATTCTGGCCTGTGGTGGGGATGGAACGGTAGGTCTTTGAAAGAGAATCCAGTTTTCTCTCCCTTATTTTTTCTTTCTTTCCTATTGTTTTTCTTGTGATGGAAGACGTTCTTCATTCCCAGTCTTTTCAATCCCCTAAAACATTACATTTATCTCTCTCCTGTGAATCACAGCCCCTAAGGGTAAGAAGGAACTTTGTTCTTATCCTCATGGATATGTACTTGATCTTTCTAAAGTATACTGCACTCCCTCAGCTATACTATATAAGGATGTGGTCAAGTCATTACAATGAAGATTATAGATGGCTAAGTTCCTTAAAAAACAGAAATGGCCTATTTCCATTCCTAATGACTGGTCACAATAAGGAGAAATAGGTGTACAACATTAAATTGTTGCATCATTTTTTTACTAGTAGAAATAAAACTCAGAATTCTGACTAACATTGGTTTGCATTAAAGATCATTAATTGGTCCCATTTGTATACATTTTTCAAGAAACAGTGGAGGTGGAATTGGGCTGAAGTTTAATATCATGGGTATATTTTCTATTATATCTCATCTATTTCTTCATTTGGCTTCTACTTATGTTGGAATATTTAGCAAAAGTAAAGAATTGAGAATTGTGACATTTAGATTGTATTGTCTCGTGTCTTTTTCTTCTGGATTTGGAGTCTAATCTCATTAGGATCTAGGATTGTATTATGAACTATCTCTGGCTTTTCTCTAATCTTCGTAATTAGAATGTTTTATTCTCAAAGGCAGCAACAAAAATCTTCCAATTTTATCTCTCATAGCACATAAGCACTTTATATAGGATTGGATACACATTATATACTAATAAGGGCAACTGGAATGAAACAGAACAGTGATTCTAGTGGTCCCTCAGATACTCTTTGGAGAGAAAAAAACATTTTTCAGTTGAGAAAATAGTGTTTAACATTCTTCAAGAGTCATAATACACATTACCAGCTTATAAAATTCATTATAAAGTCTTAACAGCAAAGAAGCCAAACTCATTTAACTTTGTTTAACCCAGTATTCTTCAAATCTTTTTGGCCATGGAATTTTTTCCCCCATTATACCAATTAAATTTCAGTTGATTATAGTATTCTAGGGAGGTAGGGGATATGCCAGTGTGGAATTTTCCCAACTCAATGTAGTAAGAATTATATCCAAATGAATCCTCTAGGGATAGATATTAATATACTGTGTTCTCCCTAACTTAACCATCCCCCAGATTAGCTATCTTCAATGAGAGGATAAACTTACTGTGACTTTTTACTATACCTCTAGTTATCTTCCTTATTTTAGAATCACTTGCTTTCCCATGTGACTTCAACATCCCACTCACATCTTTTCTGCTCTTAATCTCAGTGACAGCAACAGACTAGTTGAGGATTTATAGTAGTTCTTCCTCTTTCTTAACTGAAATCCACATCAATTACCTATTATGGTACATGCCCAAATCTTGCACTTTATCGTTTCATTGGGTGCTCCGTCTCCAAAACCCCCCCATCTCTGCTGAACTCCCATCACACCTCCCCTTCAGTCTCTCTTATTCTTCCTTGTTCTCACTCCTTTTTTCTTCTCGTCCTTTACTCAGCAGGTATGTGCAGGAAGCACTGTGCCAGGTTGTGTAGTGCTGAGACACTCTCTGCAATTAGACAAGTATTTGAAAACACGGGACTTCAAAGCACAAAGGACACAGAGGGAAAAGAGCCACATCCACACACTTGTGAAACTCGTGATTATGGAGTCCCAGCCAAAGTCCAAAAGGAAAATGAAAAGATAGAAAAATAGAAGGGCAACCCGTAGTCTGTTCTCTCAAGTACAGAAACCAAAAAGGAGTTTCAAGAAAGAGGCAGTGGTTCAATTTAATTTTTAAGGAGAGACGAAGAATTACCATTGAATTTGGAAACTAGGAAGTAACTGGTGGTTTCAAGAAGGCAGTTTCAATAGAGTGTCTGGGACAAAACCCAGAATGATGAGTGAGGGAAATTTGGTCCAATCCTAATGAACTCCTACTGGCCAGATCCAATTGCAGTGCTGGACATCTGGGAACTCTCTGATGCCTTTGTCACCCTCCTTCGTGACACGTAGACTGTCTATTTCTCCTGCTTTTCTTAGCCAGTCTTTTCTAGCATCTCTTCATTAAATATGTCATAATTAATGGGTATTCTACAAAGCTAAATATTTCTTTTATGTGTTAGGTACTTTTTCCTCTTACGGACCTTATCTAGATGCCTAACTTTGGTTTTTGCATCCTTCCATGTAACTCACAAATGCACCGGTCACTTACACTTGGGTGTCCTACAACCACTTGTATTAGGCATGCCTAAAATAAAAGTAGTATATTTACCCTGGAGTTGGTGGTACATACTTTTAGACTGATTATTTTTGTCAGTATTAACAATCAATCGTCCAATCACTCAGTCAAAACTATTTATCTTGTACCTTATGTAAACCTTATGTAAACCCAGATTTTATTTTACCTTGTAAAAGCAAAGTGTTTTGTGAAAAGCATGAGTTTATGCAATGCTTATCGTGGTATGTGATTGATATTTTTGGTTTCGTTAGTTTAGAATATAAAACTTTTAATTTTGGGTGGAGGCAGAGTTTACATAAAGAGGAGGCAGCCTGATGAATTCGTGATGGAAAAACTGCTGGCTTTGGGCAAGTGGAGTATGATTCTCGAGAGTGTCAGGTATATATTTAACATAAGCATTGAGTCTTTAGTGAGTGAACATACCTATCACTGTAGGAGCTGTCAGAATCCTGCCAGTACAGTGACAAGACTCAAGGAGGAATCTAAAATGGAATATTTTTGACTGGTTAGGCTTAACCGTATTAGTTTAAGTGTACAAAGTATAATTTAATATATACAAAATTTTGCATTACTTTGGAAAACAGTTTCTGGGCTTCAATATTAGTTACTTAAGTTGTGTATTGTTTAAAAAAATACAAGGAAGCAGAGTGATATATCTCCCAATGATGCACTTGCAGTTGGAGATGGAAGAGGTGATCCTGCCACTGTTTCTGTGACCTTCGGCAGGTTCCTCAAGAATGACCTCAGACCTTCGTGTTTGTAAATGACAAAATTGCTCTTTGGCCACGTCATAGTTTTGTATCCTCTCACTTCCTTGGCCTCATTGACACCTATCCAACTCCGCATGGATGTCACCCTGCTGCTCATTGAATTATCAATGAGCATGTGAACTGAGACCCTTAAAACACACGTAACCTCGTACGGTTCCTTCAGGTGTAACCCATGATCCCCACCCTCTGGCTTCTGGCTTTGATGAGTGGGGCTAGAGTCATTCTTGAGTTGGCTGAGTTTTATCTCAGCCATGAGGTCAAAGATGGGATCAGACCATCTAGTGCCTGGGACTATGTGAGAACCTCCTAATTTTGCAAATCAGGTACAAAGAGCCTACACCATTTTAACCTCTTTGCAAAGGCCTGGAATTAAATTGATGTTGGCCATCCACTTCATGGTTATTTCTTGGTCAATTGGCCTTCCTGGATGAGGGGACATCCTAAACAGTAGGAACTCATGCGCTGAACTCACCACTGCCAAGGCAGGGAAGAACGTATTATTTTCCTTTAACTCACAGGGACAAGCAGACCATTCTAAGCCCTCTTTTCTCCTCAGCCTCAGCCTATCTCTTATTCTCTCTCATGAGTAACCTCATAGTATACTCTCAGTGTGTATTCTTCATGAATAGATAGATACCTTAAATCTGCATTCTATTCCAAAAAAAAGCTCATACTTTGACTATTATCTTGATTTCTTCTTTTGTGCTAATTTTAAACACATTTCTTTTAATACATGGTGACTTTATAAACTTTTAAGTGCAGGCATAAGTTAAAATAGCAAAAGGAAGAATCATAGTGCACATATTAGAAAGGGTCACCCAGCTACCCAATGCTGTGTCTTGATTTTCTTTCGGAGTTTGGAAATGCTACCCTTGTTTTTCTTTGATTTCTCAGTATGAGTGGCCTTCGCTTTTTGACCTGCATATACTACACAACAGTGCGGCCTATGTCTGTTCTGTCTGAAGAAAATGTCAGTTGGCTGTCATCTCCACCTCTCTGCCACCTCAAACATTAGCATACTGCAGAATGAAAACGTTGCTCAAACTGCGCTTGGTAAGCGTTCAGTGACGGCTAATGCTGAAAGTGGACAGGTGGTGGCAGCATTGGCCAGCTGCTGCTGTGCATGGCACTCAGGGACAGCATGGAGGACCTGGTGTTCTCAGTCTGTCAGCCCTGCTTTTCCTAGGAAGGAAGGAAAGAGCTCTGTAAGCTGGAAACTGACTTGGCCCAATCGGGGTAACTTTCTTCAGTTCTGGTGGAAAATATGCCAAGAGCTACGTGTTGCAATTAATTAAATAATTTAATTGAAAGGGCTCTGAGTGAGCTGGTGGAGATGATTTGGGGAAATACTAAAGCTCTGCCCCACACAGTCCCTGAGCAAGAGCCTGCAGTGCAGTGTGCAGCTGGACTTCGAGCAGGAACAGGGTCCTGGTTACTGTGAAGGCAGAGCTCTCAGTATCTCCTGCTGTTGTAGGTATGTGTTTGTTTCTGTTCTTGTTTTTCTTTTCTTCTTCTTTCTCTCTCTTTTTTTTTTTTTTGAGATGGGAGTCTCGCTGTGTACAGGCTGGCATCGAACTTCTGGACTCAAGCAATCTTGCCACCTCAGCCTCCCAAGTAGCAGGGTCTACAGGCATGCACCACCCTGTTTTCTGTTTTCTAGCCCCTTTCTGCCGCAGGGCAGGTTGGCCTTTAACGTTCTTTATAGTCTGCAAAAGAAACTTCTTGGTTTGATGGCAACCAAAGCTGGGACTGATTTATAAACTAAGGCTGAACTTTTCTTTAAGTGGAGAGACAGCAAGAGGGCATTCTACTTCTAGGAAACTGAGCCTTTATCAGTGAAATAAGGGAAGAGGAAGAAAAAGATGGTTGAGTCATAGTAGCTAGTGGTAATTTGGCATTTGCTGTTTTGCCAGGCACATGCTAAGCAATACCTATACTGTATTTAATTGGTAAAATGACTCTAAAAGGCAGGTCGTATTATTATTTTTGTTTTACAAATGAGTGAACTTAGATTAGGTGACTTGTCTAAACTCACGCAGCCAGTGTGTGATAAAATGGGGCTCACTCCAGGTCTGTGCCCTACACTCCTACATTCTGCTGCCTTCCGAGGAAGCTGGTTGTTGGGGTTTGGTGATACGGCTATTGGCCAAGAAAAAGTAGTCAAGAGCTGTGAAAGGACAAGGACAGGCCCACCTCAGCTGAAGAACTATCAGCCTAACACTGTTTGTGAGAGAATTTCAAGACAAAACTAAATCTGTGCTGTGGAAGGCAGGAGGCATTTGATGACTCCAAGGGTGATGCAGTGATGAAATATGAGATTATCTGCTTGTATACAGGAGAACATGACATGTTTGATCATTGGGCTATGGAAAAAAAGGAGACAGACTATATTTATCCAGTTTGTAAAGGAAATCAATTGGTAAGAAAAGGGAAGCACCTTTACATTCAAATCATCTGTACTTTTTCTACATAGGCCGAGTGTAAGAGGAGCAGAGCCGGTGAGAATTCCAGAGGCCCTGAGGGCTTGTGCCCTTTGTGGAATCATAGTAAAGTATCACAAAATGTATTTATTTATTTGCTTACTTATTTTGAGACAGAGTCTCACTGTTGCCAACCAGGCTGGAGTGCAGTGGCGTGTTCATAGCCCACCACAGCCTCCAACTCCTGGGCTCAAGCAATCTTCCAACCTCAGCCTGCTGAGTAGCTGGAACTATAAGTGTGCACCACCACTCTTGGCTATTTTTAAACATTTTTGTAGAGATGGGGGTCTCGTTTTGTTCCCCAGGCTGGTCTTGATCTCCTGGGTTCAAGCAGTCCTCTCATCTCGGCTTCCCAAAGTGTTGGAATTATAGGCATGAGAACTCTTGACAACCTTCTCTGAGAAATCAATAGTTCCAGAGCCTAAGAAGGTTTGAAATGAGGGCAGTTATACCCGTCAGAGGACTGTTAGAAGACACAGCATCAATTCACAGAAGTTACTGAACACTTATTTCAAAGTCATTTGGAAATTATTTGTGTTTCATGGGCAGTGAATTAACCCCCTCTCTTTCCATCTGTTTTGGTATCAGCGTTCCTCACGAGATTTGGATATTTGCTTTGCAAGCCTGTCTTCGGAGGAAGTTGTTTTGTTTGATGTTTACTTCGCTTTATCACTGTCACTACCCCTTTCTGGTACTTTTGAATTGTCCCCAGGACTTTCAGACTAGAGCTGGGTTTTTCTATAGGTTTCTAAGGCTCTCATCCTGGGCAGAGGTCAGGGATATGTCAGTGAGCTCACGGAAGTTGGGCCAAGCACCTTCCAGGCTTCTTTCGGCCACAACAGGTCTCAGCTTTCTCTGGGCCATGACGCCATGACGCCAGGCTCAAATTTCACACTCCACCCACCTCTCATCCCTCCCAAGAGGGAGGCCAGCTCCAGGACAGCTATAGCTGCCAGCAGGGGGCACACTTTTACTTCCCATTATTGGTCAGCAAGACCAGGAGCCAAGTTGATCCAAACCTTTACCCAGGTTTTGCAACTTTGTTTCTGGTCCATGAAGATGTGTCTTTTTTTTTTCTTTTCTATCATTGCTGTGTCTGAAGTGATACAGAGTGTTCAAAGTGTAAACTCATAGCATTATCTTTACCAAGAAAAGAGTGACATATTTCAAGTAAACATAAGGAGAAAAATGTCTAATTTAAATCTACCCCAAAGAAAATGGGCTGATGTGTAAGTACAAGTCATAAAGGGGAGGTTGGATTATCATCTTTCACAGAAGTTTTAAAGAGAGTGCCTTCTTTGTCCTTCTCTGGATGGGATGTTGAGCTAGAGTTCTACTAAGTTCCGCTGCGTATTTGCCAGTCTGTTTCCACTCAGAGCTGTTTGCAACTGTAGTCAGCGATGTCTGAGGATGGGCTTTCTGAGTGTTTATGTTCTTTTTAATGACCTTTAAACCCTTCTTGTAGTTTTTTAGAGCTATCTACTTTTACTGTGTTTAGTTTGTGCTTTTAGGGGCACAGGAACAATGTCTAACACAGTCATCAGAACTAATTTAGCATCAGGCATTTCTGTTTTATTTTACTTCACTAGCTGTGTTGATACTGTGTATAAAAAACAAGACTAAAGATGCTCTCTGTCAGAATCTAAGGGTTTGTCTATGAGTAAATTGCCCAGTTTGGGGAAATGGATGGATTTTTTGATACTTTTGTCCACCTGGATTTCTAGTTACCACATTAGGTGAACACCAAGGTGTGCTTTTTAGAAGATAAACACAGTTTTAGAATCCACTGATAGACAGGCGAGTTTTACATCCTGAGAAGTCATTTTTGTGGAGGAGAGAGGATCTTAGATAAAAGTCGAGAGAACTGGTACTGGTCTGACTCTGCCACTTCTACTGATTTAGTCTTGAGAAAATTATCTGATCTCTCAGCACTTCAGTTAAGAAATCTGCAGGTTCACTGAATTTGATTAAGCAACTTCTAAGGTTCCTCTAGCTCCAAAGTTTCCAAAATCACACTCCACTCCCTCTGGGATGCTCAGGCCATATCCAGAAGTGGGTTTAGTTCTTTATGTACAGGCCGCGTAAACCATGGCAGGTAAGGGGTTGGCCACTGGTGTTGGGCATAGCCAATTTTGAATGCTAGCTCGAGACATAATGCTACCACATAAATAATGTGATATTGAGGAGGTCACTTAACCTTCCAAGTCTCAGTTTCCCTATCTATAAAATGGGAATGAAAGTGATATCTATCTTATAGAATTGTCTTGAAGAGTAATAAAGTAATTCATTAAAGGACTTTGCTCAGGGACAGTACATAGCAAGCAATCAGTATGTCCATCTTTTTGTTACTATAAACTCTTTGAGAGCAGCCTTTCTACCTTATTTATCTTAGCCTAGCTCATTTACCTCTTTATTTCCATTGCTTAGTTCTGGGTTTTACATGTAGTAGTATTTCACAAATGTACCATTATAGTATTATTTTCAAAAACCATGACTCTCATATGGACATAGATGAATGCATGTCAAACATTTACTTAACTCTGTAATGAGAGAACCAGCTAGATGGTAAAGCTGATTATTCAGAGAAGTAGAGGAAAAGAATTATGTAATTCATGCCAAAATAATTTCTCTAAATTTGAGACAAAACTGATTAACATCCTATGGGGAAATAAAATCATAGCAGGACCTCCAAAAAAAAAAAATCTCTCTTCTTGACATTTACATCCCTGTAGGGCAGAAACCTATGTTAACCTATAGTTATAAAATTCTCAGATAGGCCCATGAAACACTATTCTAGTATGACATTATAAGGATATCTAAATTTCTTTTTGCTATTTCCAAGTTTTGGGTAATTTTTCTAAATAGTTATAATAAGACTAAACCCAAAATGTTATTTATCTTAAAAAAAGATTAAGAAAATATGATTTTAGTCTATAAGTATCTATTTTCTGCCTAAACTTATAATAGGTTCTAGGGCCATCTACAATTATGTTTTCATAGTGTTGATTAAGGAGAATATGGGGAAATTTAGGAAAACTCTGAATTTCTGAGACGACGCTATGGAGGGTAACCATTTAACGAGTACTTACGTGGCCGTGCATCATGTTAAGGGATTTTAGTTCAGTCTGTAAACAGTCCTGTGGGGTAGGTATTATTATCCCCATTTGGAAAATCAGGTAAATAAATGAGTCTCAGTGAGGTTAAATAATTTAATCAAAGTTATACAGCCTGTGAGGAGCCAGACCTTAAATTCAGTCTGATTCTGAGTCTTATATTCCCTCCTGTGCCCTGTTATGTTACCTAAATCTTAAACTCTCCTAAATTTTACAGTACATCTGTAGTTAAACACACAGATGAATGGGTTTAGTTTTGTTTATGTGAGAGAGCACAATGGTCCTTTTTACCTCTAAGAGGCTTAGCATTTGGAAACTGCCTGAGCTAGGTGGCCTTTCTGTTCCCTACCCACTGGTTTAAAACACCTATGTTTTAAAGAAAAATAAAACCTTTTTTTTTTTTTTTTTTTTTTTAGCTTTTTAAAGCTTGCTTGTCTGGAGTTATTTTCTTTGTAACTTATTTATCTTTCTTATACCTCTTCTGGCCCCCGATATGTCTGTAGGTGGGCTGGATCCTTTCCATCCTGGATGAACTGCAGCTGAACCCTCAGCCTCCCGTGGGGGTCCTGCCTCTGGGCACTGGGAATGACCTGGCTCGGACTCTCAACTGGGGAGGGGTAAGAACCGCTCTCGGGGGCTGCCCATGTCATCAAGCAGCAGACAGAATTCCCAGATCCACGGATGTTCTACCGGAAGGGGAGTGTGCCGCTGCTGTCCAAGGCATAAGTTAGAGTTGGCAATCAGAGTGCCCGTGAACCCTGATTTTATCTGGTAGCTTCTTTATTTTAAACTTATAATCAGCCGGAGGGAAAGGGAAAGTTGAGTATGAGAAAAATCTGGTGGTTTGTTCACAGGCCTGGGGCTTTTTGAGGTTTCTCCTAAGAGATAGTGGGTGCTCGGCAGGGGTGGGAAACCTGCAGCCTTCTGATTTCAATATTGTTCTTATTTTAAGCACCACAGGAGGCAAGAAAAGCTTCATCTTTCTCTGCTGCACCCCTCTTAATAGTAGGATTTGTTCTGTAAAATTTGGATTCAGTCAAAAGGCCGAACTTAAGGACCTAGAAGGCCACGTATGACTTAAGCCTGCATGTTCTCCACCCCTGGAAGGTCTTCATTTAAAACAATCATACACACTTGAATTAATCCTGACCCTCAGCCCTGGCCAGATGCAGATTTGGTTAGATTTACAACCCTTACTTAGGGAGAATTACATCTCTTTTTGAGCATTTGGTTTTTCTAATCGGTGTTATCATGGCTTTGGCTGTGCAGGTATCCAGCTGTCCTTCCCACCATGGAGGCAACTCCATGCAAGCTTGGGGTGGGGGAAGTAGCTCCTCTGTCACTAACCAGCCATTTAATTAATTAATTAATTTATCTTACAGTACTAAGATAGCAAGGAAGCACAGTAAATATAGATAATAGACATGTTAATATTATGTATGTATGTATACATATAGCCCCATCAACTTTTTATCTGCTCATATGAAACCATTACCTGGGCTGGGCTTCATGAAAATTATATGCAGATGTCTAGCAGATATTAATCTGGCCTTTGGGTGAATTAACTTTCTATGGATCTTTTTTTTTTTTTAAATAGTGGGCAATTTAGAAATAATAAATATATTTACATGAAACAACTGAGGTATTATCAGTGTTAGCTTTTCTCATTCAAATTAGTGACTTGCCCATCTTCAGTAGGTCATGCTGTCAGCAATGGATCCTTAAGGAGTAAGTAGCTCCCTCACAGGACTATGCTTTAGTCAGACTTGCCTCAGGTCGTGGGAGGAATGGTGTCCTTGATTTTTTTCTCTTTTCCATTTGCATTTGTTCTGGGTATCCCCCAAGATCCTCTAGTGGGAGGCGTGCAGAATCCTGTGTTTTACTCTGATAGAAGCAGCCGTCCAGCATGGTCCTCAATGCCTATTGCTGGCTGTTGGTTCTCAGTGCCAGCAAAAATTATTGCTCAGCTCAAACCAGCCAGAGCTAGTGTTTCTGTGCACCCTACCTGTGAGTATTGTCTTAAGTTCCTTGAGGAAAACAGTTTACTCTCCCAGCCTTACTAATTACAGACTAAACAGAATCTAGCAGCAGGGCTTTTCTTTGCATAAATAGCGTTGGCTACACTGTTTTCTACTCCAGACAACAATGGGTATGTTCTCTGATTCCTCAGGGCTACACTGATGAACCTGTTTCTAAGATCCTATGCCAAGTAGAAGATGGGACAATTGTACAGCTAGATCGCTGGAACCTCCACGTGGAAAGAAACCCAGACTTGCCTCCAGAAGAACTTGAAGATGGCGTTTGTAAGGTTAGAGAGTTCTTTCTTCTGTGAACACCAGCCTGGAGTGTCCCCCTGAGCTACAGGAAATGCATTCCTAGCTGGAGAATCATGTGCTGATTCCTTCCTGTGAGATAATGGGATAGTGTCTGAGTTTATGGTTAACAGGGCTGTAAGTTTAATAATAACGCCTAATGATTCTGCCCCATAGACCTCTAAAGACCTAGATTTCATAGCTCCTTACAGAGCTCAGGGAGCTGTTCTCTGTTTTCACCTTCCACACTAGAAAGTCATATGTTCATTTTTTAATCTTTCAAGTTAATTGCAAACAACTTATGAGAAGACGAAAAACATTACATATGTGTTCTGAAGCACTGGGGCCCTGATCTTTCAGTAGAAAGATAACCTGAAATTTCTAGCCTGATACTAAGAGATATTAACTAAACCAATTTTATCACTTGGTTGGGACTCAAAGACACCTATATAAATGTTTTGACTTCATGTTTTCTTTTAGTGATGAGCTTTTATTTCAACCAAAGCAAACCAAGAGATATAGTTGTAAAAATTCTAGTGTGGCACTTCAGATGATCATTTGGTTCTGAGTTCTGGCCTCAATTTCAGATAAATTTGGTAGGTTGCTGAGTAGACTCTTTCTCCAAATTACTTTCCAGTTTCCTTCTATGATAGAATTTTCGAACTTTGGATGCTTAAGAATCTCCAGGTGTGCTTGTTAAAATGCAGATTATGGGGCCCCGACTACAGAGATTCTGATTAAGTAAATGCAAAGTTAAGGCCTGGGTATCTGTCCTTTCAACAGTGTTCCTGCTATAATGAATCATGACATTGATTGAGGCTGAGATTTCATGGGTATTTCAGGCTTAAAATGGATTGAACATCACATCATTTTATTAGCACCATGATTCTGACCAGTTATGATAGATGCATACATTTCTTTTGGCTAAAATAGGTTAAAACAGGCTTTTCTTTCACCTAAACTGTGATTCCAAAATTAATAAGGTTTCTGGTAGGTATCATAATCGCTCAGATGAACTTGAGTTAATAATGTCACAATGCTGTTTAAACAACAAGTATCATCTTGGGATGTGATGCTTTTCTGTAATGTATTTGACTTACAGAGATTGTATAGAAAATAGCCAAAGTAGAGGGAAGAGTACCCTATGGATATTTTAAGGTCCTTTTCCTACTAAACTTGCAATGGTTAGGCCTGCAGTAGAAATCCGTATTTAATTCTCTTCCCAACAACTTAAGAAATGGAAAGACTTCTTGGTGCAGCCAGAGAACATCAATCCAGATAATTAAAGGGCTTTGTAAATGGGTTTTGAGGAGTCGTGTAGGAAATTGGGGCAAGTTTTCCTGGAAAATATGAATAACTTAAAAACAGACTAAGTTGGGATATTATTTAGGAGACGGTGGCCAGATGTTCTCCTTAGCTATCAGTGGATGCTAAGACATGGCTTGGAATTGTAGCCGAAAGAACATAAATGGTAGAGGAGATGAACATATCTGTGCTTTTGGCAGGATTACCAGCCCATGCTGTCATTCCTAAGAAGTGGTATTTTGTTTAAGTGCAGCAACTGGACATTCTCAAATACGAAGCCAGAAGAGTGAGACATGATTTTGGCATTGTTCTGTGTTTTTAGTTTCTCTCCCTGTTCTCCAGTGAGTTGAAACCATTTCTAAGGGCTGCTTTGGCCTCTGAATCATTATAGGTTGTGACTTGGGGGCTTCCATGTGGGGTCATTCCTTACTTCCATGAGAGACCGAGACAATCCAACTTCTTTCTGCTTTAAATCTCTCATGCTCTCTTTCTCTCATTTCATTTTTTTCTTGATGAGATAAAGTTCTCCCTCTAGTGAAACAGAAAATCTTGCTTATCAAAGGGCAAATGAAACACTGTAATATACTTAGTTTTGTAATCTTGAGGGTTAAACACTTTTTTTCTCATGGAGGACAGGTACAGTTCGATTTGGGGAATAAACCTGTTAATTATCTGGAAACATTCCTTTCTTTATTGACTTTAATGTTTATCTTCCATGCTGAGTTGCAGAAAGAAAAATGGGAGAACCACCCTTTCCCTTCTAGCATTTTCCATATGCTTTTCTAATTGTTTTAACATTGAACCGAAGCTTTAAAATCACTTTAATCTTGCATTTGTAATGTAAGATTTTAGGCTGCATAGTTCTTTCCTTCACTCAGCTTGCAGCTGTAACAGCCAGAGACCTAAAGGACTCTGGGAAGGAAAGTCAAGGTTTGCATGTGCATCTGTGTGGCTGTTTGCAAACTTCAAGGTCCTATCAAAGATATTAAGTTTGATAAATGGGAGTTTGAATAATACTGATAGGTATATTTTTGGGCTTTTTTCCCCCCTCTAGGTCAGTAATAGTTAAATGGTTCACACTGCCCTATTATTATATGACTTTTGTCAATATATATGTATTTTTTGAAAATAGATGATGGGTAAACAAATCAAATGTTATTCATTTTAAGTTGTAATATTTATATGTTGAATATAAATTCTCAAAAGAAGTGTATCCACTTATTAAGTGGTTAGACATGATCCTTACAATTGAATTTACTTTCTGAGTTTGTTTAGTGAATAATTCTTAGTAACTATTGCAAATATGCATCCCTTAGCTCAACTAGTTTCTATTGTTACAACACCTACAAGAATGGTTCTTATTTAATAATTTGTAACTCTTGTTTCCTGTACTACTTATGATTCTTAAGGTAATTACTTGATTTGAGCTTTCACTCAGTGAATCAATTCAAGAATCTCCTGTTTCTTGCTACATGAACACTCTCCACTTCGAATCGTGACAGATTTGTCTTCTGGGGACTGCCCAAGACATAGGTGTCCAGCTTTAGGTTTTATCTTTCTCTTTCTGCCTGGCCACACACAACTGTACCTCTGTCTTTGTTTGTCATTGCAGCTCCCTCTGAATGTTTTCAATAATTACTTCAGCCTTGGATTTGATGCTCATGTAACACTGGAGTTCCATGAATCCAGAGGTGAGGACAACGTCCCATTTCCATCTCCCAGGGAGGAAGTTTCCAGCAGGTGTTTTGCATGTTCCCTTTTGTTTGCCTATTGCTTAAATGTTTACAGTGTGCTTCATTGTTGTTTCATTTTAACCTTTGTAATGACTCCGGGAACTAGACAAGATAGAAACTTATTGCAAAAGGAACCATGGGACCTAGTTGTTTAGGGTCTCAAAGACAGTAAAGGACAGGACCAGATGGGTGTCCCAGAACTCAACTGTTAATCTTTGAAGTGAATGAACTTCTAAAGAAACAGTGGGAATCTTAGAACAACAGAGGGGCCACAGGTAGTTTAGGTTGGAGGAAAGGAGTGTGATGGTGATTGGATGAGGTAGACAGGCTCAGGGGACCCTCACTGGATGATACAAAGGTGTGAATGAGACTGAGTAGCAATTTCAAGTGCCAAAAGAGATAGAGTCAAGACTGGGGGAACAAAACAATTTTTGAAAGAGAAGTCAGATGAATTATAACATGCTATTAAATATTTCATCAAAATTTTCTCTTGCCATTTAGAACTGAGAAAGTTTAAGATTTTGACTTATGCTCTGTAGCCCCACTCACTCACTCTCTCTTTCTGTCTCTTGATTGTTCTCTTAATCTCTCTTTTTATTAATATAACTATACTATGTATCTATGTCTAGGTATCTATAGCTAGATCTGTACCTACTTCCTTGTGAATGTATTTATATATGACCAAAATAATACTAGGATGTAGATTACCAAGAAACTTGAGAGGCTGGGCGCAGTGTCTCACGCCTGTAATCCTAGCACTCTGGGAGGCCGAGGCGGGTGGATTGCTCAAGGTCAGGAGTTTGAAACCAGCCTGAGCAAGAACGAGAACCCGTCTCTACTAAAAATCGAAAGAAATTAATTGGCCAACTAAATATATACAGAAAAAATTAGCTGGGCATGGTGGCCTATGCCTGTAGTCCCAGCTACTCGGGAGGCTGAGGCAGAAGGATCACTTGAGCCCAGGAGTTTGAGGTTGCTGTGAGCCAGGCTGATGCCATGGCACTCTAGCCCGGGCAACAGAGTGAGACTCTGTCTCAAAAACATAAAAAAATAAAAAAAGGAACTTGAGAGATAAAAGCCATAAATGAGGAAGTACTTTACTTCTTTTCCTCCAGGCTCTGCAAGAGTGTAAGTGATTTTAGACCATAGAATTTGAAATGCAGATTACTAAAAGATATAATTCAAATTTTCAGATTCTAGTAATAATGCAGAGAAAATTCTAATGATGTTCTTATGCACTAGAAGTCAAGAGTAGAGCTACAAGATTAACATTGTTGGAAGACAAAATAAAAGTAAAGTACTATGTAGTTCCTTACTGAATTCAGCAATTTTGGTAGACTTTTGCCTTCCTGGATTCTTGAGACTTTGAGGGGATAGCCTCTGGGGAGGTCAAATTCTGTGCCAGGCAAGAACGATACCGTTTGAAGAGAGAACATAGTTTGGTCTTGCTCTTTGATACCCAGAAAATCACAGCAAGAAAGGATGGTTGATAACAGAACCTCTGATATCCAAAGCAGAAACACCACTCCTCTTCCTCCTCCCTGCCACAGACAGTTCTTGGAGATAGATGTTCAGAGGGACATATGTTAGGGCCAACATTTATAACCAGTTGCCCTTCCTGTATTTAAGGAGAGTTAATTTGGGAAGTAAATGAGTGTTTAGTTGTTCATTTCTTACCCCATTTTTTCCCATTCTATTAGGTCATTAAATATGAAATGTCTGATTTTGAATCAAAAGTGTAATTTATTACATGTCAAACAGGAAGCAGTGCAATAATCAAACTGTGCACCTAAACTGTCCCCAGTTTTGCCTTGGGAAAGTCTGGGTCTCAGGCTTCTTAATAAGATCCCCGAGTTTCTTAACACAATTATCACTAACACATGACTTTCCCAAAATAGTCATGAACAGAGGTTGAAACGAGTAAGTGACCAACAATGAACTCATTCAAATGAGTTTAATATTTTTAGTCTAACTAATCTGAAAGTTATTCTAATGAAACACTTCCCTGTTCTGTGATGACATTTCTATGCATCACAGTGAGAGGAGAGCAGGGAGAGAGACACCTCCAGGCAAAGACCAGGTTTAGAAGAGAATTCTTTTGGGGAAAGTGATTTTTTTCTCTTACGTTAAGCTATCGGATTATTTAATTTTAGAGTAGAATATGAAAATTTTTGTGCATATGAACACGTGCATTTTTATCTATGTGATTATGAAACAGTTGGTTAAAAGATGCCAAGCATTCATCTTTGCATAGTTTATTTCTGAGGCTTAGTGCAAGTGTTTTAATGGAGTTTGAAATGGAATTGCAAACATTTCTCTGTGTAAGCCGGAGCCTTTGAGGAAAACCAGCCACTGACGAGCTGATAAGGGAGAATTTACATTGATTAGGAATAACTGATACAGTATTCATGAAGGTGAAAGAGAGATAATAAAAGATAAACAAATGTTCATTAAGATATTGAAGCTAGATTTTGTTGATACACTTAGACTAGAGGTGTGGACTTCTCCTCACTATTAATCTGTTATTTTTACATTAAACAAAAATAATTATGTATGAAAAGTATAATTAGTTAAGCTAATATAGATTATAAATATATATGTATTTTACTGTTTATGTTCGTTTGGATTTTCTCCATATTTTTATCTGGTTGGCCAAGAAATCTTAAGCCAAGCTGTGGAATAAAAAGTGGCATAAACAAGGCCATATTTTCAGTTGGAGCGAGCATATTTATGTTGTTGGCAGGTAGTGAGAGGCTGTTCTCAAATCAAGAATAAACACAGTGGAGAATAAACTGTTCTCTAACACAGTCACAGTTCGAGGCTTCATGACGAAAGTTGTATCATTTGCCATAAAATATCTGGAGGGTGATTAAAAGCCTCATGAGAGCCACTGTGAAAAAATGGGTTTAGATAGAAGGCATTAGTTAATAAAATTAGGCATTAGTTAGTAAAACTATTAGTAACTATTAGGCATTAGTTAATAAAATATAGTACTATAATTTGGGAATTATGCCAATACATCTGCATAAAATGGGTAATTAATACGAGTCTCATTAAGGCAGAATTTTAAAAATTTAACTGCGGAAATGATTTTTTGCATAAATGTAAAAATAGTCTATCAAATTGACAGTTCTTAGCATAGGTACCTATTCTGTATTTCTTTTAGAAGGGATAATTAAAGTGACATTATTTTGGGACAGTTTATTAGTGTCATTACTGAGCAAATCCTTTTAGAATTACTGGTGTAAAACCAAGCAGGAGTAAGGATAGCCTTAAAATTTTGATTAACTTTGTATATAACACAGCAAACATTTGATTATTTGGGTTTCTATATTTGATTAGAATGAAAGTATATTTCATCTGGTTGGAAAACAGAGATGCTTTTTCATTCTTCTCAAAGTGGCCAAACCATTCATACTACTTAAATGTCAAAAAGTATAATTGTTTGGAACAGAGTTTGGAGATGTAATAGGATTAATAATGATCATCAGCCAGAGTCTTGCCCAGGACTTTCATCACTGTTGTATTTCGACAGTGTTTGAGGAAGTGCATTGAAAATATTCCCATCTGTTACTGTATAGCCGTGTTTACAATGGTTATGGCTATCAGTGACAGAGTTGGATCCCACTTTGCCAGTTATATGAATGAGACTATCACTTTTTAGACATGAAAGATATGAAATACATCAAACTTTTAGTCTTAGATTGAATGATTAAATTTTACTGTCTCATTGAAATTACTTATTCAGAGAAGTTGAACCTTATGCTATAAGGTCAAGGAAATACAATTATGACTCTAGACAAGGCAGTATTTAAATTTGATTTAGGATTTACTATTTTCACTGAATATACAGGAGACACGCAGATCAGCACATTTCAAAGGATTATGAATGTTTCATGATTTGTATCAGAGAGAAGTGACAGATTTCTTTAAAAAGGCATTATTTGCCATGGCTTGATAAATATCATCAGTGCCAACATCGCGAAGGATGCATAGCTGGGCTCTTTGTCCTTGAGAACCTTTCCCTGTCTGAGGTTCTCTGAAAGCTTTTCCATCTGGAATCTCTGCATGGCCCCTACTCATCATTCAAGACTCGTGTCCCTCCCTCTGGAACACTTTTCCGATCATTCCCTTTTTGTGTGCTTCATCTTATATACATATATAGCTATCTTTCATAGCATATACAAAATGACATTTTACTTTTCATTTTCAGACCTGTCTCTCTCATTCTAAACTCCATGAGGGCAAAAGACCACGTCTTATTTATTTTATGTTTCCAATACCCAGCCCAGTGGCTGTTTCTGTAAGTGTTTTTTGCAGTAGTGGAATGTTTAATTGGGTGATAGTCCCCACAGATAAAAGATAAATAGCAGTAGAAGGTAATGTATAGCAAGATTAGCTGCATAATAATAATAATGTATATAATAAAGGTACTTAGTGGGACTGGTGGCAAAAGAAGGATATTGGGGGAAATGTCCGGAAAGTGTAGGAGGTGATGTGGCTGGGAGATACAGGGAGGAGTGTGACATCACTAGAAGTAGAGCTGGTGAGAGCATTTCAGTCAGGAAACAAAAGAACAGAGGGAAAAATAAGCTTGTCATAAAGATAGGTTAGATGAGCAATTAATACACAATGAAAGGTTTTGCTATGTTGTTAGAAAAACGACGTAATGTTGGTACAAATATTTGTCCTTAATGGAAGATGATGTTGGAAAGAAGGAAAGATTT
>CAUYRT010035854.1:0-55148 GCA_963574885.1 Lepilemur ruficaudatus
GGCAAGTGAAAGAATTAAAAGTCATCCAAATAAAAACAGAAGTTTGAATGTAACAAGATAAGTCAACTTGAGTGGTAATATATTTTGGGAAATCAGCTCACTACAAATTGTGACTGTAAACATTGTACTGTAAATGTTTTGTAGTTTTCCCCCAATAAAATTTTAGGAAGGAAAAGAAAAAAGAAGTTAAATTGTCCCTGTTTGCAGATGACATGATCTTATATATAGAAAACCCTAAAGACTCCATGAAAAACTATTAAAACTAGTAAGATAACTCAGTAAAGTTGCAGGATACAATATCAACATACAAAAATCAGAGGCTGGGCACAGTGGCTCACACCTGTAATCCTAGCACTCTGGGAGGCCGAGGTGGGAGGATGGCTTGAGGTCAGGAGTTTGAGACCAGCCTGAGCAAGAGTGAGACCCTGTATCTACTACAAATAGAAAGAAATTAGCCAGACGTGGTGGCATGCGCCTGTAATCCCAGCTACTCAGAATCGCTTGAGCCCAGGGGTTTGAGGTTGCTATGTGAGCTATGATGATGCCACTGCACTCTATCTAGCCCAGGCGACAGAGCGAGACTCCATCTCAAAAAAAAAAAAAATCAGTTGAATTTTCTATACAATAACAACAAATGACTGAAAGAGATATTAAGAAAACAATCCCATTTATAACAGTATCAAAAATTTAAATACTTAGTAAACATTTGTACCCCCATAATGTGCTGAAATTAAATAAATAAATACAGCAGATTTTTTTAAAAATATAAATACTTATGAATAAATTTAACGAAGCAGGTGAATGATTTGTACACTGAAAACTATAAAACATTGATGAACAAAATTGAAAAAAAGACACAAATGGAAAGATATCCCTTGTTCATGGATTGGAAGAATTACTAATGTTAAACTGTCCATACTACCCAAAGCAATTTACAGATTTAATTCAATCTCCCAAAATTCCAATGGCACTTTTCACAGAAATAGAAAAAACAATTCTAAAATTAATGTGGACCCACAAAAGACCCTAATAACTAAAGCAATCTTGATCAATTTTGTTCTTGATCAAGAACAAAACAGAGAGCCCAATAATAAGCTCCCAGATATATGGTGAACTAATCTTGAAAAAGGTGCCAAGGATATACAATGGTGAAAGCGTAGTCTCTTCAGTAAACTGTTGGGAAAACTAGATGTCCACATGCACAAAAAGAATGAAATTGGATCCTTACCTTAAAAGATAAGATCAACTCAAACTGGATTAAAGATTTAAACATAAGACTTAAAACCATAAACCTTCTAGAAAAAAAACATAAGGGAAATCTCCATGACACTGTCTTTGGCAATGACTTTTTAGATATGACACAATATCACAGGCAATAAAAGCAAAAATAAATAATCAAGGTAGACTAAATCAAACTAAAATGTTTCTGCATAGCAAAGAAAACAATCAACAAGATGAAAAAGCAACCCAAGAATGGGAGAAAATATTTGCAAACCATATATCCAATAAGGGGTTACTATCCAAAATATATAAGGAACTTATACAACTCAACAGCAAAAAAGAATTAACCTGATTAAAAAATTAGCAAAATAAAATAAAATAAACATAAAAATGAGCAAAGTACTTGAATGGACATTTTTGCAACAAATACATACAAATGGCCAACAGGAATATGAAAAGGTTCTCAACATCACTAATCATTAGGGAAATGTAAATCAAAACCATAATAACATCACCTTACACCTGTTAGGATGATTATTATAAAAAAGTCAAAAAATAAGTTTTGGCAAAGATGTGGAGTAAAGAGAACCCTTCTACATTATTGGTGGGAATATAAATGGATACAGTCATTATGGATAACAGTATGGAGATTCCTCAATAAATTAAAAATAGAATTCCATGCAATCCAGTAATCCCACATCTGGGTACATATTTAAAGGAAACATAATCATTATCTCTAAGAGATATCTGCACTCCCATGTTCATTGCAGCATCATTCACAATAGCTGAGATGTTGAAACAACCTAAGTGTCTATCGATGGATGAATGGATAAAGAAAATATGGTATGTGCCTGTGCGTTTGTGTGTGTGTATACATAATGGAATATTATTCAGCCTTTAAGAAAGGAATTTCTGCCATTCCATTTGTGACAACATAGGGGAACCTCGAGGACATTATGCTAAGTGAAACAATTCAGACACAGAAAGACAAATACTGCATGATCTCACTCATAAGTAGACTCTTAAAAAGCTGAACTCTTAGAGTGGAAAGGTGGCTACTAGGGGCTGGGAATGGTGACGGAAATGAGATGTTAATCAAAATGTACAAACATGCACTTATAATATGAATAATTTCTGGAGAACTAATGTATGGCATGATGACTATAGTTAATAATAATAATGTATTGTGGTTGGGAATGGTAGCTCATGCCTGTAACGCTAGCACTCTGGGAGGCTGAGAGAGGATCACTTGAGCTCAGGAGGTCGAGACCAGCCTGAGCAAGAGTGAGACCCCATCTCTACCAAAAATTAAAAAAAAAAAAAAAGAAATTAGCCAGGCATGGTGGCAAGCGCCTATAGTCTCAGCTAATCGGGAGGCTAAAGCCCACTTGAGCCCGGGAGGTTGCAGTTGCAGCAAGTTATGATGACACCACTGCACTCTACCTGGGGCCACAAAGTGAGACTTGGTCTCAAAAAAAAATTAGAAAAATTAGCCAGGTGTGGTGGTGCATGCCTCTAGTCCCAGGCACTCGGGAGGCTGAGGCAGGAGGATTGCTTGAGCCCAGGAGTTTGAGGTTGCAGTGAGCTATGATGATGCCAGTGCACTCTAGCCTAGTAAGACCCTATCTCAAAATAATAATAATGGTAATAATGATAATAATGTATTGTCTACTTGAAGTTTGCTAAGAGAGTAGATCTTAAGTACTCTCCCCATAGAAAGAAAGTAACTATGTGAGGTGATGGATATGTTAATTAGCTGAATTGTAGTAATCATTTCACAATGTATATGCATATCAAGGAATCACATTGTACACCTTGAATATATACAACTTTTTTTTTTTTGAGACAGAGTCTCACTCTGTTGCCCAGGCTAGAGTGCCGTGGCGTCAGCCTAGCTCACAGCAACCTCAAACTCCTGGGTTCAAGCAATCCTTCTGCCTCAGCCTCCCGAGTAGCTGGGACTACAGGCATGCGCCACCATGTCCGGCTAATTTTTTACATATATTTTTAGTTGTCCAATTAATTTCTTTCTATTTTTAGTAGAGACGGGGTCTCGCTCTTGCTCAGGCTGGTTTCGAACGCCTGACCTTGAACGATCCTCCCGCCAGCCTCCCAGAGTGCTAGGATTACAGGCATGAGCCACCGCGCCCGGCCAATATTTACAACTTTTATTTGTCAATCATACCTCAAAAGCTGAGGGGTAAATATGATATACATACAATGGAATATTATTCAGCCTTAAAAAGGAAGGAAATTGTGGCATATGTTACAACATAGATGAACCTTAAAGAAATTATGCTAAGCGAAATAAGCCAGTCACAATAAGACAAACACTGTATGATTCCACTTACTTGAGGTACTTAGAGTAGTTAAATTCTTAGAGACAGAAAGTAGAATGTTGGTTACCAGGGGTTAAGGAGAATGGGGAGCTAGTGTTTAGAGGGCACAGAGTTTCATTTGGTAAAGATGAAAAAGTTCTGGAAATGGATGTGGTGACGGTTTCACAATAATGTGAATGTACTTAATGTCACAGAACTGTACCATTAAAATGGCTAATTTGGTAAATTTTATATTACATATGTTTTTTACCACAATAAAAAATAAGGCAGGAAAGAAGGAACAGAGAAACAGAAAACACATCAGATATATAGAAACAGATAATTAAATGACATATAAATCCAACCATATCAAAATAATAGAAATATAAATAAATTAAACACTCCAATAAAAAGGCATAGACTGTCAGATGGGACAAAAATAAAAACACAAGATCCAACTATGTGCAGTCTACAAGAGACATATTTTGTATCCAAAGACACAAATAGTTAAAAGTAAACAGACAGAAAAGGATATACCATACTAATAAGAGGCCTTGAATGGTTTTACTAATATGACACAAAATTGACATCAAAACCAAAAAAAAGCATTATTAAGGACTAAGACAGAGATTTTATGATACTAAAAGGGTCAATTCGTCATGAACATATAAAAATTATAAACACATTTAACAAGAGATTCTCCAAAATAAACGGAAAATGCTGACAGAATTGAAAGGAGAAATAGATAACTAAACAATAATAGTTGGAAACTTCAAACAGATGCTCAATAACAGCTAGACCAAAAGGCAGAAATATCAGCAAAGATATAGAAAATCTGAACACTATCAACCAACTTGATCTTAATGACATCTTCAGAATACTCTATGCAACAATGGCAGAACATATGTTTTTATTCTCAAACACATGGAACATTCTCCAGGATAGATAATATGCAATGCCATAAAACAAGTCTTAATAAATTTAAAAGGATTAAAATCATAGAAAGTACATTCATCCAAAAGATTAAAATTATAAATCAACAACAAAAGGAGATTTTGAGATTTTACACATAATTAAAACTGAATAACATACTTCTATATAACCCATGGAGCAAAAAAGAAATCACAAAGAAAATTTAAAATATTTTGAGCTGAATAAAACAGAACAAACACATCTATGTTACAAGAGAAGAAAGATCCCAAAACATTAACCCAAAACTTACACTTCAATAAATGAGAAACAGGAGTGCACAATGAACCTGCAGCAAACCAAAGGAAGGAAATAAGGGAAATTAGAGCAGGGACTTACAAAATAGAAAAACAGTAGAGAAAATCAATGCAATCAAAAGTTGGCTCTTCAAAAAGATAAACAACCTAGCACTCTGGGAGGCCGAGGTGGGTGGATCGCTCAAGGTCAAGAGTTCAAGACCAGCCTGAGCAAGAGGAAGATCCCGTCTCTACTAAAAATATAAAGAAATTAATTGTCCAACTAAAAATATATAGAAAAAATTAGCCGGACATGGTGGCACATGCCTGTAGTCCCAGCTACTCGGGAGGCTGAGGCAGAAGGATTGCTTGAGCCCAGGAGTGTGAGGTTGCTGTGAGGTAGGCTTAAGCAACGGAACGCACTCTAGCCCAGGCAACATAGTGATAATCTGTATAAAAAAAAAAAAAAAAAAAAAAAGATAAACAAGATTGACAAAATTTTAAGTAGACTAGCCAAAAAACAAAGAAAGAAGACACAAATTATCAAATCAGAAATGAAAGAAGGGGTTTTTTCCTTACCAGTTGCAATCTGATAGTGAGTACCTCTTGTGACATGGTCTTCTTTCTTAATCCTTTTACAAAACCGACTTTTTTCTTCTTAACAGACTTTCTTTTTTCCTAACAGACATTTATTTGACTTTGGACTGTAAAATGAAAGCTTTCTCCGCTGTGCGTCTCCGAGCCTCTCTACAGCCATAGGCTTGCGTTCTCTTAAGAGCTTGGAGGAGAAACGGCTGTCGCAGACTTTTTCTTAGTGTGTGGCCGGAGGTTCAAATTCTCTTCCGAAAAAACAGCGGTTGTCAGAAGTGGGATTTGAATCCACGCCTCCAGGGGAGACTGCGACCTGAACGCAGCGCCTTAGACCGCTCGGCCATCCTGACTTCCTGAAGAGCACGCTGGGAGTTACAGTGTAGTTTCTAACAGAACCCTGAGCCCGGCTCCGCAGCTCCGAATGCGGCCAACAGCACTGGTGGGCCACAGGTAAAAACCAATAGTTTCAAACTGGCTCAGTCTTTTTACTGGATATGACCATGTTTTAAATGGAAAAGCAGCTTCCCTTACCATCGACAGAAGTAAATACAATGCAAACGAAATAATGTTATTAAATTCTAGCCGCCTGCTACCGCTCTGAGCCTCGGGGTTGGCATTATATTAATATTATTAACTATCACTAATATCAGTGGCAAGTGTCGGGCTGTGAATGAGCCACCGGGGGAGTGGGAAAGGGTTTGGAGAATTGTTGTTGGAAGCCCACCCACCGCCACCTCCCCACCCCCATGATGGACTTTGTCATCTGCTCCTCCGGAGGCCGTGGGCGGGGGGACCCCACTCCAGACTTCAGCTGGGGTCTCATCCAACGAAAGTTGGCTTTTAGACCATTTTGATAAGCTGAGCAAGGGAGAAGTTGGAGGGTGTTAAGCTTGGGGAAGAGAATTATTATGTCTACAAAAGCCTAATGTGTATGAGGGATAGGCATTGTGTGTGTCTGCCTGTCCTTTTTGCTCCTAGAACTGGGGCTGAGATGGGGGTGCAGTGGGTGGATAGTTGCAGAGGAAGGTTTTGAGATGAGAAAGAGTTTGCTGGAAAGGAAACACGGTGACTGTGTAGTGATACTCTTGTCTCGAGAGGCATTCAAGACAAGGCTGGAAGGTCACTTGGTGGAGATATTGGCAAGGGGGTTTAATGGTCGTTGTACTCGTTTCCTGTTGCTGCTGTGACAAATTACTACAACTTTAGTAGTTTAAAACCACACCATTCATCATCTTACAGTTCTGGAGGTCAGAAGTCTAAAATGGGTCACGGGGTTACATTCCTTCTGGAGGCCCAGGGGAGAATCCATTTCCCTTCCTTCTCCAGCTTCTAGAGACCACCTGCATCCTATGCCTCAATGTTCCCATCACTCCAATTTTTGCTGTGTCTTCATATCACCTTCTCTGACTCTTACCCTCTTGCCTACCCTCTTATAAAAAAAAAAAACCCTGTGATTACATTGGGCCCATCCCAATAATCCAAGATAATCTCTCCACCCAGAAATCCTTAATTTAATCATAACCTGCAAGATCTCTTTGTACTATGTAAAGTATATGGTTAAAAACATATTCACAGGGTCCAGGGGTTGAGATGTGGTGAGGAACAGTGTCATTACTGTGTCAACCAGTACCCTACAGCACAATTGGATTTGAAAGATTCCATCCAGGAGTAAATTTGTGTCATATCTTTGATCTGAGACCAATTTTCCCCACCACTTTCCTGTTCGTTTTCCCTAAAAATGCTCAGTCGCCTGTTCCCCTCGTCAGAAACTTGCCTTGTGGCTCCTCAGAGGCTGATGTTAGTTAAGCCTTATATAGATTTGGGAAGAAGTATCAGGTTTTGACTGGCTGGATGTGGTGGCTCACATCTGTAATCCTAGCACTCTGGGAGACTGAGAGGGGAGGACGAGGGGAGGATCACTTGAGCTCAAGTGTTCCACACCAGCCTGAGAAAGAGTGAAACCCCGTTAAAAAAAAAAAAAGAAAGAAAGAAAGAAAGAAATGAAAGAAGGGACATCACGACTAAACTTACAGAAAAAAAATTTAAAGGATTATAAGCAAATCCTATGAATGACTTTATGCTATCAAATTAGACAACTTGGAAAATATGAATACATTCTTAGAAAAACACTAATTACCAAAACTTAGAAAGAAATACAATAAATAGAAATGCAACAGATAAATATACTAAATCATAAATCTAGCTACAAAGAAAAGCCTAGGCTCAGCTTGCTTCACTGGTGAATTCTAACAAACATTTAAAGAACAAATATTAACAATCCTTCACAAATTCTTCCAGAAAATAGAAGAGGAGTTAACACTTCCCAATTTATTCTATAAGGCTAGCATTATTCTGATACCAAAGACATACAAAGACATCACAAGAACAGAAAACTATAGACAAATATACCTCTTGAATATAGATGTAAAAATTATCAAGAAAATAGTAGCAATATGAATCCAGTAGCATATGAAATATACTATATACCAGATCCAAGTGCTATTTATTCCAGGAACATAAGGTTGCTTTAACATCCAAAGATCAATTAATGCAATACACCATATTAACAGAACAAAAAACAAAAAGTATATATAATCATCTCAATAGATGCAGAAAAAGCCTGTGTCAAATACAACATTCAATCATGATTAAAATCACTCAAAAAAGTAGAAATAGAATGGAACTTTCTCAGCCTGATAAAGGGCACCTACAAAACCTACAATTGCCATCATACTTAATAATGAGAGGCTGGATATTTTCCTCCTAAGGTTGAAAACAACTCAAAAAATGTCTGCATGCACTCCTGCTATATAGCATTGTCCTGGTCAGTGCAGTCAGTCACAAAAAAGAAATTAAAAGCACATAAATTGTAAAAGAAGATGTAAAACTACTTTATTCACAGAAGACATGATCCTGTATGTAGAAAATCCTAAATAATCTATAAAAAACTATTAAGACAAATTAACAAGTTCAACAGTACTGAGGAAACAGGATTAATTATATATTAGCAATAAACTATAAAATGAAATTCTATTTACTACAGCTCATAAAAAGAAAATGCATCAGAATAAATTTAACAAGAGAAGTGGAAGATAGGGTAACAGGGACTATATTTTCCCTCCCATCTGAAACAACTAAGAAAACTAGACAAAATACATGAAAAAATGGTTAGCAAGAACTCAACATCAGGCAACAGAGGACAGTGATCCCTGAAAGATGGGAAGCAAATAAGTTGAGCCCTATGACTTCCCTAGCTAATAGCCTAGAAAGAGTTTCCAGTCCATGGCACAGGGAGAAAGAGCTGAGGCAGAGCCCAACAGACCCACCGAGTTTAGAAGATGAACCTGAAAGTGCAAGGCGATGAAGACAGCACGAGTTCATATAAAAACAGCACCTGAGATAACCAGTTGCACAGAGAGAGAATGTTAATGATCTGCAGAGGCTCCCCTCAAGTATTTATCAGAGTACTGTTATACATGCTAACTAGCCGAGGCTGGCAAAAGAACTATCAGAAAAAATAAGAGACAACAGTAACTTGTGCTCACATGGTGGCTGTTATCACCAGCCAAACTGGAAAAACTTATAATTCACTGGACATGGCTAGGATGCTCCAGAATGTCTTATCTCAGTAGTAGGAATAATTATCTCTAGACTGAACACTGCTCTGGATCTGCTTAACAAATCATAAAACTGTGACCCAAAAGGATCAAACTGTTTCTGAATAACTGTATCAAAGAACAAAGCTCAAAAAGTACATAGGAATACATAAATATACAGCAACCAAAAAGGCAAAATTCACAAGGCCTGGCATCAAATCAAAGACAGGTCATGCAAAAAGAAAAAAAAAGGGGGGGCAGGAAAAAGTGAACCATAATGAGAATAATCAATCAAACAAAACTGACTGAGAACTGCCAAAGATGTTAGAATGAGCGGAGAAGTACATTAAACATTTATTATCTGTACTCTGTATGTTGAAAAAGGTAAATAGAGGGTGGGTGTGGTGGCTCACACCTGTAATCCTGGCACTCTGGGAAGCCAAGGCAGGAGGATCGCTTGAGGTCAGGAGTTCAAGACCAGCCTGAGCAACAGTGAGACCCCTTCCCTACAGAAAACAGAAAAATTTAGCCAGGCATGGTGGCGCATGCCTGTAGTCCCAGCTACTACCAGCTACTCGGGAGGCTGAGGCAGAAGGATTGCTTGAGCCCAAGAGTTTGAGGTTGCAGTAAGCTAGGATCATGCCATTCACTCTATCCTGGGCAACAGAGCAAGACCCTGTCTCAAAAAAAAAAAAAAAAGATTAAATAAATAAGTAAAAGTAAATAGAAGAATGAAAAATATTTTTAAACACCAAAATTTAACTTCTAGAGATGAAAACCACAATTTCTGTGTCAAAGAAATGCACTGGAGAGGTTAACAGTATACTAGACAGTGCAGAAGAAAAGATAAGTGAACTTGAAGGCATAGAATAGAAACTACCCAAAATGAAACAGAGAGAGAAAAAAGAATCCAAAAAATGAAAAGAACATCAGTGATCTGTGAGACAATTTCAAGCAGCCTAACATGGGTAACTGGAGTCCTTGAAAGAGGAGAAACAGGTGAAGAAAAAAAGTATTTGATGAAGTAATAGCCAAAACCTTTCCAAATTTGATGAACACTGTAACTCTAAATATTCAAGAAGCTCAATAAACTCCAAGCACAAAAACCTAAAGACAGAATCCTGCCAAAGCACATTATAATCACATTGCTCCAAAATAATGATAAAAAACATATTATGTATAGAAGAAAAAGTTAAGATGACATCAGATGTCACATTGGAAACAATGCAAGTGAGAAGGTGAAACAACACTTAAAGCACTGAAGGACAAAGCCTATCAACTTTAATTCTATACTTGGCAAAAAAATACCTTTCAAAGATGAAGGCAATATAAAAACTATTCACATATACAAAAGCTCAGTGAATTCATTGTCCAACTGACTCACAATGCAAACATGTTAAAGGAAGTCCTTCAGGCAGAAAGAAAATGAAAGAAATAGGTGTTTAGACCATTTACAATTAATGTTATTATTGGTACGGTTAGGTTTGAATCTATCATCTTTCTATTTGTTTTGTTATTTGCCCCACGTCTAACTTTCTTCTCTTTTCTCTCCTTTTCTTCCTTCCTTTGGATTATTAGTATATTTTACGATTCCATTCTTTCTTCTTCCTTGATTTATTAGCTATACCTCATTGTTTTGTTATTGTAGTAGTTGCTTAGAGTTTATAGTATGAACGTTTAACTCTCTCCTCCTGGCTTTTGTACTAGTTTCATAAATTTTACTTACAGATTTTATAAACCCTTTAATACATTGTTGCTATTTTTGTTTATACTTTAAACTCTTTAAAAGAGATTTAAATAATAAAAAAGAATTATATATTTATTCATGTAGTTACCATTTCTGGTGCTCTTCATTCCTTTATGTGGCTCCAGATTTCATAAGGTATCATTTTCTTACTGCCTGAAGAATTTCCTTTAACATTTTTTTGCATTGTCACTTAGATGATGAATTCA
Source organism: Lepilemur ruficaudatus (assembly GCA_963574885.1). Lineage (NCBI taxonomy): Eukaryota > Metazoa > Chordata > Mammalia > Primates > Lepilemuridae > Lepilemur > Lepilemur ruficaudatus. The sequence goes on from CAUYRT010035854.1 coordinate 10,885, forward strand.
TTCAGTTTTTGTATATCTGAATAGTTTTTATATTGTCTTCATCTTTGAAAGGTATTTTTGCCAAGTATAGAATTAAAGTTGATAAGTTTTGTCTTTTAGAACTTTAAAAGTGTTGTTTCACTGTCTTCTCACTTGAGACATCTGATGTCTTCCTAATCTTTTTTGTCTATATATAATGCATTTTTATCATTATCATTTTTGAGTAATGTGATTATAGTGTGCCTTGGCAGGGTTTTTCTCTGTTTTTGTGCTTGGAGTTTATTGAGCTTCTTGGATATTTAGGGTTATATTGTTCATCAAATCTGGAAAGGTTTTGGCCACTAACTTCTCAAATACTTTTTCTCTTCACCTGTTTCTCCTCCTTCAGGGATTCCAGTTACCCATGTTAGGCAGAGACTATCAAATTGTATAAAAAAGCAAGAACCGGTCTGGTGCGGTGGCTCATGCCTGTAATTCTAGCACTCTGGGAGGCCGAGGCGGGTGGATCGTTTGAGCTCAGGAGTTTGAGATCAGCCTGAGCAAGAGCGAGACCCCGATTCTACTAAAAAAATAGAAAGAAATTAGCTGGACAACTAAATATATATATATATATATATATATATATATATAATTAGCTGGGCATAGTGGCACGTGCCTGTAGTCCCAGCTACTCGGGAGCCTGAGGCAGGAGGATTGCTTGAGCCCAGGAGTTTGAGGTTGCTGTGAGCTAGGCCAATGCCATGGCACTCTAGCCTGAGCAACAGAGTGAGACTCTGTGTCAAAAAAAAAAAAAAAAGCAAGAACCAACTATATGTTTCCAATGAGAAATGCACTTTAAATATAAACACACAAATAGGTAAAAAGTAAAAGGATGAAAAAGATACACCATGCTTAAATTCATCAATAGAAAGCTGCAGTAGCTATGTTTAGACAAAATCCATTTCAGGACAAAGAATATAAGGAAGTTTATTTCATAATGATAATGGGGTCAATTAATCTAGGTGACATAACAATCCTACACACCTATGCACCTAGCATAAGAGATTCCAAATAAACAAAGCAAAAACTGATAGAACTGCAAGGAGCAACAGACAAATCCACAGTTCTGATTGGGGACTTCAATAGTCCTCTCTCAATAATTAATAGAACAAGTAGGCATATAAAATCATCATGGGTCTAGTAGATGTGAGCAATACTATCAACCACCTTGACCTCACTGACCTTTATAGAACATTCCACCCAACAACGACAAAATACATATTCTTCTCAAGTACACATGAAACATTTTACCAGTATAGACCATATTCTGGGCCATAAAGCAAGTCTTGGTAAATGTTAAATTGTTCAAGTCCTATAAAATACATTCTCTTACCCTCATGGAATTAAATTAGAAGTCAGAAACAGAAAGACCTCTGGAAAACATCAAAATATGTGGAAGCTAAATAACACAGTTCTAAATAACTCCAAAATCATAAAAGAAATCAAAAGAGAAATTAAAAAGTATTTTGAACTTAATGAAAACGAAAACACAATATATGACAGCTTGTGGGATGTTGGTAAGAAAGTACTCAGGAGAAAATCTATAGCACTAAGTGCCTGTATTAGAAAAGAACAAAGGTCTTATTTAGTAACCTCAACTTCTTCCTTAAGAAAATAGAAAAAGAGAGCAAATTAAACTCAAAAGAAGCAAAAGAAAAGGAACGATAAATGTCAAAACAGGCTGGGGTGCGTTGGTGTAAGCCTACAATCCTAGCACTCTGGGAGGCCAAGGAGGGGTGGGGATTGGTTTAGCTCAGGAGTTTGAGGTTGCAGTGAGCAAGAACGAGACCCTCATCTCTACTAAAAATGGAAAAATTAGCTGGGCAAGGTGGCACGCATGCTGTAGTTCCAGTTACTCAGGAGACTGAGGCAGGAGGATCGCTTGAGCCCAGGAGATTGAGGTTGCTGTGAGCTAGGCTGATGCCACTGAACTCAACCCAGGCAACAGAGTGAGACTCTGTCTCAAAAAAAAAAAAAAATCAAAACTGAAACCAATAAACTAGAAAACAGAAGAGCAATACAGAAAATCAATTAAACCAAAATGTGGTTCATCGAGATGATCAATAAATTTGATAAACCTTTACCCAGACTGATCAAGGGAAAAAAGACACAAATTATAATATTAATATCAATATCAGGAATGAGAGAGTAATATCACATTATGTTAGTCTTCCAATTGTGTTCTTTTTCCAGGTTGTTTGGCTACATTCTAAGTGCTTCTCATTTCCGTATCAATTTTAGAATCAGTTTGACAATTTATACAAAACAACAAGTGGATATAATTAACAACTTGATGGAAATAAATTTGACAAATTATGTAAAATGAAATTTCTTAAAAATACTACCAATCTTCATGCAAGAAAAAATATAATCTAAATTGCCCTATATGTATTTTAAAAATCGAAATTGTAGTCTTAAACCTTCCCACAAAGAAAACTCCAAGCACAGACAGCTTTAACAGTAAACTCTAACATTTAAGAAATGATATAGGCCGGGCGTGGTGGCTCACGCCTGTAATCCTAGCACTCTGGGAGGCAGAGGCAGGTGGATTGTTTGAGTTCAGGAGTTGAAGACCAGCCTGAGCAAGAGTGAGACCCCGTCTGTACTAAAAAAAAAAAAAAAAAAAAAAAAAAATAGAAAGAAATTAGCTGAACAACTAAAAATATATAGAAAAAATTAGCTGGACACAGTGGTACATGCCTGTAGTCCCAGCTACTTGGGAGGCTGAGGCAGAAGGATCGCTTGAGCCCAGGAGTTTGAGGTTGCTGTGAGCTAGACTGACACCATGGCACTGTAGCCTCGTCAACAAAGTGAGATTCTGTCTCAAAAAAAAAAAAAAGAAAGAAAAAGAAATGACATAACACTAATTGTACATAGACTCTTCCAAAAATAGAAGAGGAGGAAACACTTCCCAACCCATTCTATGAGGCTAGCATTATCCTGATACCAAAGATAAATACATTAAACAGAACACAACTTCAGAATAATACCCCTTATGAACATAGATGCAAAAATGCCAATGAAAAATTTATCAAATTTCATCTGTGGTAGGCTGAATAATGCCTCTCACTCTCAAAGACATATAGGTCCTAATATCTAGAACATTTGAATATGTTACTTTACATGGTGAAAGGGACTTTCCAGATGTGATTAACTTAAGGATTTTGAGATGTGGAAATTATTCTTTTTTTTTTTTTGAGACAAGAATCTCATTCTGTGACCTGGGCTAGAGTGCCGTGGCATCAGCGTAGCTCACAGCAACCTCAAACTCCTGGGTTCTGCAATCCTTCTGCCTCAGCCTCCCGAGTAGCCAGGACTACAGGCATGCGCCACCATGCCCAGCTAATTTTTTCTATATATTTTTAGTTGGCCAATTAATTTCTTTCTATTTTTAGTAGAGACGGAATCTCGCTCTTGCTCAGGCTGGTTTGAACTCCTGACCTTGAGTGATCTTCCCACCTGGCCTCCCAGAGTGCTAGGATTACAGGCGTGAGCCACCATGCCCGGCTGAGATTATTCTTGATTATTCTAGTGCACCCAATGTAATCACAGGAGTCCTTATAAGTGGGAGGGAGAACGATCAGAGTCAGAGAGAGAAGATGTTAAGGATGGAAGCAGACCTAAGATAAGAGAGAAGATACTATGCTGCTGTTTTGAAGATGAGGAAAGGACCCATGATCCCAGGAATCTAAGCAACCACTGGAAACGAAAGGGCAAGGAAAGGGATTCTCTCCCAGAGTCTCTGGAAAGCATGTAGCCCTGCCAACACTTTTGATTTTGGCCTAGTAAAATCCAGTTGGGATTTCGATCTCCAGAACTGATAGATATGTGTTTTAAGCCACTAAGTCCACGGTAATTTGTTACAGAAGCAATAGGAAACTAATACGGCATCCGACAATATGCTAAAAAGATAACACAGCATGACAAAGTATGGTTTATCACAGGAACGCAGGGTTGATTTAACATTAGAAAAATCAATCAGTGTAATTCACTAAAACAAACTACATAAAATCAAACTATAGAAGAAAAACCACGGGAGGGTACTTGATAAAAGAAAGAAGAAGAAAGCAAAACCATGTGGTAATTTCAACAGATGTATAAACATTTGAGAAAATCAAACATCCATTCCTTTGGCACCTCATACTAGTAAAGATCAATTTAAAAAAAATCTATAGCTAACATATTTAATGGTCAAAGATGATATTTTCCCTCTAAGGTCATGAACACCATGTGTGCTGGTGTGCTGTGCACACCACTCTTACTCAACATAGGACTGGAAGTCCTAGCCACCACATTAAGGCAAGAAAAGTAAATACAGGCATAAAGATTAGAAATGAAGAAGTAAAACCATCTTTACTCACAGAAGATGATTGTCTATGTAGTAAGTCCAATGAAATCCACAAAAAAGCTACTAGAGCTAAGTGAGTTTAGCAAAGTTATAGCACATATTGCTAGAACAATTGGGTAATCATTTTTTTTAAAAAAGAACATGCATAAAAAAATTTCGAGAAAACAAGATATTCATATAATTGCATAGTATTTCCTAACATGTCTTAATATTCGCAAATGAAAGACAGTTTTGAGACATCTCCTTAATGAAAGGATTGAAGGTGACATCAACAATGGGACAAAGTAGGCCAAGTGCGGTGGCTCACGCCTGTAATCCTAGCACTCTGGGAGGCCAAGGCGGGAGGATCGCTCAAGGTCAGGAGTTCAATCCAGCCTGAGCAAGAGCGAGACCCGTCTCTACTAAAAATAGAAAGCCCCTCCCTTCCTCCCCAGAGTAAGAGCTTCTGGCGTGTCCATCCCCCAAATGGTGCGCATGGCACTCATTGTGTATGTGTGTACCCATCCCCTCCTCCACCCATCTGCCCGCTGATGCCCGATGGATGTTATTCCTGTATGTGCACTTGGGTATTGATCAGTTAAAGCCAATTTGATGGTGAGTAAAAAAAGAAAGAAAGAAAGAAAGAAATTAGCTGGACAACTGAAAATACATAGAAAAAATTAGCCAGGCATGGTTGCGCATGCCTGTAGTCCCAGCTACTCAGGAAGCTGACACAGAATTGCTTGAGCCCAGGAGTTTGAGGTTGCTGTGAGCTAAGCTGATGCCACGGCACTCTAGCCCAGGTGACAGAGCCAGACTCTGTCGCCAAAAATAAAAAATAATGGAACAAAGTAATGTCACATCACTTCTGATATATTAAGGATAAGACATCACATATATGTATTACTACAAAATATGCATGACCTGAATTTAATCATGAAAATATATCAGACAAATTAAATTTGAGAGACATTCTAAAGGACCACTGACATTATTCTTCAAAATTGTCAATAAAGGCAAAGAAAGGTTAAAGGACTTGTCCAGATGAAAGGAGAATTGAAATCTTGAAGCAGGTGGAGCAGATGTGTTGGGGCACATTTTTGGGACTGTTGTCAAAATTTAAACATAGACTCTGTTTTAGAAAATATTATATTAATATGAAATTTCCTACATTTGATTATTGTACATGGATGTTCTTTTCAGAAAATACATACTGAAATGCTGAATTTTTTAGGGGTAAATGGGTATGATGTCAGCAACTTACTCTTAAATGGTTCATAAAAATATATCCTTCAAATATGTATACACACACGTGCATATGTGCATATACACATATACATATACACACATATACAAGAGATTGCCAGAGTGAGAAAGTATCAAAATGTTATTAATTGGTGAACTGGGTTGAAGAGTAACCTGGATATTTTCTGTAGTATCCTCAAAACACTTCTGTAAGTTTGAAATTGTTTCGAATTAAAAATAAAAAAGGAAAATAAAAAAATAACATGGATCTATACCTTGTACCATATACAAAAATTAACTTAAAATGGATCATAGACCTAAATGTAAACCCTAAAACTATAAAACTTCTAAAATGAAACATAGGAGAAAATCTTTGTGATGTCATGTTAGGCAGAGATTGCTCAAATGTGACACCAAAAGCATAATCTATAAAAGAACAAACTAATAAATTGCATTTCATCAAAATTAAAAACTTCTCCTCAAAGGACACTATTTAGATCAACAAATGGTACTGGGAAAATTGGATATCCACATGCAAAAGAATGAAGTTGGATCTTTACCTTACCTCCATATCTAAAAATTAACTCCAAATAGATCAAAAATCTAAATATAAGAGCAGGCCCAGCCCAGTGGCTCACACCTGTAATCCTAGCACTTTGGGAGGTCGAGGTGGGAAGACTGCTTGAGGCCAGGAGCTTGAGACCAGCCTGGGCAACATAGCTAGACCTCATCTCTACAAAAGTTTTTTTTTTTTTAAATTAGTAGGTGTGGTAGTGCATGCCTACAGACTTGGCTACTCAGGAGGCTGAGGTGGGAGGATCACTTGAGCCCAGGAGTTTGAGGTTACAGTGAGCTATGATGATGCCACTGCACTCTAGTGTAATGCAAAAATTTTAAAAACCTAAAGACATAAAATAATCCTACTTACTATATCATTTTCTTTTTGTGATATTCATGCTAAAGCAACCTAAAGAGACAGAAAACAGATCAGTTGTTGCCAGGACCTGAAGGTTAAGGGATAGGGGTTGACTACAAAGGGGCCCAGGGAGTTCTGGGAGATGATGCGACTATACTGATTGTGTTGGTAGTTCACTCCTATATATGCTTGTTCAAACTCACAGAACTTAAACTGTAAAGGGTGAACTTCACTGTATATAAATTATACTTTAATTTTTGGAATAAACAAGGGGAAAAAAGATTCAAGAAACAGCTTTATCTGGTTATATTGATGGAAAAACAAGAGAATTATATTAAAAAGAAAGCTAAAAATAAAAGGAAAAAAGAGAAAAAAGTAAAAAAATAAAAATTTAAAAAATAAAGAAACAGCTTTAAGAAAAAAAAAACTTGAGATGGGCTGTAGGTAGAGAATCTGGAGTCCCAAATTCTTAACCTGGCATGACTACTTCAGTTCTTGTTTGATTTGGGCCAAATTATTTCCTCATGCTATTTCTTACTCATCTAGATACTTCTATTTCTAGTACTTACTTACCAGCACTTCTTAGGAGTTGTAGAAAATACAGATGCTCCTTGACTTAAAACAGCATTGAAAATTATAATGGGTTGTACCAGGAGGTAGCCCCATCATGTCTGGGAGTGTACTGAATACATATCCCTTTCCCACCAAAAATTCTACATCAAACCATCAGAAGTTGGCAACCAAAAAAAAAAAAAAAGAAGTTGGCAATCATCTCTATTTTAAATGCTAAATTATGAAACACCATACGATTGTAAAATGGCCTTAGCTGTCCTGTATCCAATTTTTCATTGTAACACTATTATCTACCAGGAGAGTTTAATGAGCTAGTGTGAAGTAAGTTGGACCCCATCCAAGGGGACGCTGAGAGTATAACCTTAGCAAGACACTACTAGCTTTTTAGACCAAAAAAGGCAAAATCCATTTAAAAGACTTTATAACAGAAACCAGCACACAGCAGGTGCTTAATCAATGTTCTTTTTTTTAAGGAGGCAGTACAGTGCCGAGGAAAAGGCCTGCATAGAGTTTTAATCACACTTGGGTTCTAATCCTGGCACCACCACTTAATATGTCCTCTTGGGTCTATCCTGTCAAACTTTCTGAGCATGTTTATTTTCCTGATGGGGAAACTAATCCCTTACTGGCAGAGCTGTATGGAGGATTAAAGGAAGTAACAGGTTTCCAGGGCTTAGTGCAGTTTGTGCTCAACGAATACACAACTCTTTCCTTTGGCAGCCTCTGAATGCAAGAGTGGTCTGCACCTCCCTGCCCAGCCTGCAGCCAGTGGCTCTCCAGTTGCGGTCATGTGATTCCCCTCTTAGCATGCGAATAGGTAAATTAGGAGATGCCAGCTTGAGAGGCAGAGGCAAGGGCAAGGCTAAGATGCAGCTGTGAGCTCAAGAATGGTGTAGCTGTTTAGAGTAGGTGGCAGACTGAAGTAATGCAACGCCCACCCACTTCAAATGTGTCGACTCAAGTAGATTGCTGGGAACTGAAATCATGTGCATAACCTAAAAAAAAAAAAAAAAACCCTGATAAGGTGAGAAGACTGTTTTAGTTGCAATTATCTACCCAGTCCCTTTCTGAGGGCCTCTGGCACTGCTTGGGCCCACTGTCCTTGTGTGATGGGGTAGGGTCACCCAGAGAAGTTAGCTAATTATACTTTTATGGGGTGGCTTCCAGACACTGGAAAAGCAGTTGGTTGATGCACCCTCAAATACGGTAGCTCTCCTGAGGACACAGTCTGTGAATAAATGGTGGCAGAACCTTCTTGAATCATGGAATTCAAATGCTGGTGCTGGATGAGACATGGGCACACAAGGGTAGGGCCCAGCCAGAGTACTACAGTTAAAGGGATTCCTCTAATTCACAATCTGCCTAGAAATGCCCCAAGACAGGACTTGTGCCTGAAGCACCCAGCCTCCCACCAACAGGTGCCTTGTTTTCTCTTCATGCTAACAGGACAGTGTTTACTACATACACTTCAACACCAGCCAGGCTTGTTTGTTCCCTTCTTCCCTCTACCCTGTCCCCAGATCCTTCCAGAGTCATGGAAGGCCCATCATTATTCCCTCTGCTCCCACTGCCACTCAGATGAGGACCTGTGGACTGAGAAGGAAGATGTGTCGCCCGAAGCCCATCGCAGGAATGTCTTGTGCTAAAATCTCTTGTATAGTGAGTGGTAAAGTCATCACCCTCTCAGGGACCCTGAGGTCGCACATTCAGCTATTCAAGTTTTGTGGAAGGTCAGCCCTCAGACCAGCCCAATCTACAGGGTGGACCCTGGAATTGAGGGTGGGAGATAAATTCTTAGCACCTGGGCTCTGCTGATATTTCTTTTATTTATTTTGTTAAACACAGTAGGAGTTAAATAAAGGGTATCGCGTGTGGCAGCTCCAGCCCCTTGGGATTCTTTTTACCGGAGAGAGTGGAGAGAACAGTGGGGGGAAGGGGACACACGTTGGGGGAGGGATTATGTCATATGCACGTGCTTCAGGGAGAACCAAACTATTTCACTGGTATTCCCCCATGCTACTGGAACTGGTGCTTGGAGGAGGGAGTGAGATGAGTCCATCAGTCACCATCACTGTCATCAGCATTGCCAGAGAGGTCAAGGACAGACATCATGGAATCAGACAGCTTGCTGGCGATTCTATCTGCAGATGAAGAAATACAGGCAATCTCTTGGTGGCTGGTTTGCCAACAAGCAGCCTGCTGAAGTTGGCCTACATCTACCTTGTTCTGCACCAAGCTCCCAAACTGGCTCACTTACCCCCCTAAACACTAAACAAAACAAGTGTGGAGCTGTTGGAAACCACTGCTCAACCTCACAGGTAGATCCATTTGTCTACCTGTGAAATGATCACCCCAACATAGCTTCTATCTTGAAGTTTCAGACTTACTGGACTCCAAGTATTTTTGTCCCTTCCTAATACCGAAACAGTAATTTTCTTTTACTGTGTTGAACTTAGAACTTTGCCCTTACCCTCAAAACAAAGCTGTCACAGCAAAGGAACAACATGGCAATAAGGGTTTTGAGCCTGAATGCTCACCACATACACCTCTCATCCTCCAGACACACCCTGGTGCTCCTCGGGATGCCCGTCAGACTTCACCTCCTCCAGGAAGCCTTCTCTGAGCACCCCTACTCAACCACTATCCGCAGGCTGGGTTAGGTTTACTCACTGTGCTTGCTGGGTCTCCAGCGTGATCACTCTGTGCTGCTGAGGTCTGTTTTCTTATCTCCTCCTCACTCCCTAATAAGACTAGGAGTTCAAGGGCAATTCATCTGGATTCCCAGGATTCAATGTGAATCCTGGTTATGGAACACAATCTACCTCAAGAATAGGGCTGATGGTGCCGGTCAATCCTAGCTTTGCATTTTGGATCCATCAGTTACTAGTTGTCTTACATTAAATGTGTCACTTAATGTCTCTAGGCTTCAGTTTCCTCACTTATCAAATGAGAATAAGACTTTTGCAATGAGTTAGTGAAGGTAAGTAATAGCATGGAGATCTGAATGGGCCAGCTACACAATGGACCATCGATAAAATGAAGGGAAGTTCTTTTATGTATTGACATGGAAATATCCCTAAGATATACTGAATGGGAAAATGATGGGGCAAAACTGTGTGTCCAGTAGACTAGCATTTGTATAGAAAAAGAGAGCAGAAAATATAGGTATTTGCTCGTGTATCTATCTCAGGAAAGGGACACAAGAAATTAATTAACTGGTTGCCTGTGGGGGAAGGCCTGGGTGACTAAGGGATGGGAGAGAGATTTTACTATATACCTTTTTTATACCTTTTAGATTTTGAATGTATTACCTATTGAGAAAGTAAAATATAGATATAGCCTAAAAGCTACCTACACATAGAAAGGATCTCATAAATAATTAAATGGTGTCTATTTGATATATAGACTAGGCCAGTGGTTCTCCAAGTGAGGAACCTGTTAGAAATACAAATTCTCAGGCCCCAAAGCTGACCTACTCAATTAGAAACTCTAGGGGAAGGAGGCCCAGAAATCTGTGTTTTAACAGATCCTGCAGGCGATTCTGATACAAGCTAAAGTTTAAGAACCACCGAGCTACCAGCTGAGCCTCCTAACCCATCCCTGCCCCCTAATCCTAGCCTGGAGCTAGACACACAGAGACATTCATTCAGAAACCCCAATCAAGGCCCCACGAAGGACCCTTTTAGAGGTAGGTATGGTCAGGTGCCCCCACCTGAACGCTTCTGCATCTTCTTCTTATTCTTCAGGGCAGCCGCCAGAGCCTGGCCTTGCTGCAAGGGGTCTGTTTCCATGATCTTCTGCAGCATTGGGCGACGGTCCACTGAGCCGACATCCACCATGCTGTTGTTCTTGGGGCGGTGGTCCACATTGCGTTTAGCCCACCCCACCTGATGACGGTTCGGTTTGGTGCAATACCCAGTGAGATCTCCAATCTAGGGGGAGAGAGAGAAGATAATGGTAAGGTCTTGACCCCCAGAGTACCTCCAAAGACTTCTACAGAGGAGGTAGGGACAGGCTTGGATAAGCACAGGGAGCCTGGAGCCATGCGGAACTAAGCTCCAATTCTGGCTCCACCGTATACTGGCAGGTGCTAAGTTAACCTCTCAGCCTCAGTTTGCTCATCTGTCAAAAGCGGGGGGCACGGATAATGGGTAGCTTAGATGGCTTAACTAGAATAAAATGAAAAGGTAGAGTTACTTGATAAATGACAATTGGTATTACATGATTCTTTACGTATGTAACCCTTTGAAGTCTTATTCAATTTAACAAATATTTTCTGACATCCATTTTGTGCCCAGCTCTGTGTGGGGCAATGCTGGGGACAGAGAAATGAGTCAGACTCCGTTATACCTTCAGGGAGCAACCAGGCTAAAGAGGATACAACCATCTATACAAGTCAGAGCAGAGTATGGTAACTGCCCACTGGAGATAGGAAGGATGAGTGACTGAGAGGTCAGGGGCAACTACTGATGTGGAGGGTCATTCCCAACTGAACACTGGAAAAGCACAAAGCATACTCAGGCACCAAAAAGGGTGTCTGTTTGGCAGGAGTTTTGAAAGGTCAATGTTAGAGTAAAAGCTAATACTGACAGAAAGCTTATTATGTGCCAGGTACCAGTCTAAGCATACACACACATGCATACATGTATATAGGTACATAAGTAGTAACTCATTTAATCCTCGTAACTATACTGTGACAAACAAGGCACCTAAGGTCACATAGCTAGTAAGCAGTAAATTAGAACCCAAGCAGTCTGGCTCCAGAGCCCATGGCCACCCACTATCCTATAGTGGGGAAAAGGCAAGATGGGGTGGGTCTGAGCAAAGCCACCATACCATACCACTCTGGGGTTGGGGCGGGGGCCACCATTCACAATATAGTATACCTAAAGGGTGTCTCTCGGAGTTGTGCAGTGGGTGGCCCGAGTCTGGAACTTGTAGTACAGAGCAGGCAACTACTGCAAGTTCCTGGGGAAAAATGCTATGTTCCGGGGCTTGTGGGTTCAGTGACAAATATTATTGGAAGGTGACCTTAAACATACAACTTTATGCTGATTTTCCTTTAAGCAACAGAGGAACCTCTGAAAAACTATGTGAGGATGGGAACAGTGTGATTCCTGCCACTACCAGAGTTCAGACCTCATCTTCTCTTACAGACTGACCACAGGCTACAGTTTCCTCTCTGGACTCCTTACCTCCACAACAGCCCCTCTCTTTCTAATCTGAGTGTTATCCCAGCTGCCAGAGTGATGTTCTAATATACAAACCTGATCATGTAGCTTCCCTGCTTAAGAAACCCTTCTAGATTATTATGTAGTCATGAAAAATAAAGGATAGCTCTTGAATTACGTGATTCTCCAAGATGAACGTATAAATGAAATAAGCCAAGTGCAGATCAATATGAACAGTAGGCTACTATTTGAATTAAAAGTTATCTATATCTGCTTGCATGTATATATTTATGTATATGAATATCACATATCTCTAAAAGGACATTCAGAAGTCTGCTAAATAGTGACTACCTCCAAAGGGACAAGATGGATGGGAGATAGAAGTAGGAGAGAGACTTATCTTCACTGTATACCCTTTAATATCTTTTGAATTTTGCCAGGTGTGGTGGCTCATGCCTGTAATCCTAGCACTCTGGGAGGCCGAGGTGGGAAGATCGCTCAAGGTCAGGAGCTCAAAACCAGCCTGACCAAGAGCGAGACCCCGTCTCTACTAAAAATAGAAAGAAATTAATTGGCCAAATAAAAATATATAGAAAAAAAATTAGCTAGGCATGGTGGCACATGCCTGTAGTCCCAGCTACTCAGGAGGCTAAGGCAGGAGGATCGCTTGAGCCCAGGAGTTTGAGGTTGCTGTAAGCTAGGCTGACGCCATGGCACTCTAGCCTGGGCAACAGAGTGAGACTCTGTCTCAAAAAGAAAAAAATCTTTTGAATTTTATTCCATGTCTACAAATTCCAGTTAAAAATGCAAATAAAAAGAAAAAAACTAAATAAACGAAATGGAGGAAAAAAAACCTTGATTCAGAAAACATAACCAACTTTCAGTGTTTTCCTGTTACCTATGATTTAAAGTCAAATTCAATGCCTTCTGTGATCTGACTCCAGACTCATCTTTCCCTGTCTCCCACCCCCCACTACGGCCACCACACACCACTAGCAATTTCCCCAACATACCACACTCTCACCCTTTTGTGCCTTGGCATTAACATGAGCTCAGCCCCTGCCCAAACGCTGCTGGCCCCCTGGCCCAGAGAACTCATCAGGCTTCAATGCGTGGCTCAAACAAGAATTCCCTGACCCGCAAGTAATAAAGGTTAGGGCCTTCAGAGCCATGCTGTCCCAACCTCCACCTCCACCCCTACCCCCACCCCTACCCCCATGAGTCTCCCATCACAGTGCAGATGTCTGTGTCTGAAACTCACTAAAATGTGAACTCCTGAAGGGCAGAGATGGGGGCACTGGCATAAGAGGCTGAAAAAACCTTCAAGAGTCATATCACACTCTGTAGGTTTTGAATAGCAGGCCTTGAACATATGGACTTGAGGCTGTAGGTGCTGGGGAGCCATGAAAGGAATTTAGGGAGAGAAGGTGACGTGGTCATATTGGGCCATTAGAAACCACATACTATATGTCCAGGTGACTGAGGACTTAAAGCTTTATGGGAATGGTAGGGATGAAAGGAAGTTGATAGCTTCTCACGAGATTTAGGAGGGAGAAGCCACAGGACTTGGTGACTGACAGTGGGATTCTGGATACTAGACTAGTTAGGGGGAAGGAAGAGTCGTTTGCAATTTCGACAACTGAGTGGCTAGATAGTGAAACCTGCTCTGTGGGCTGGAACCAGGGCTGGGCAAGCTGCTTGAGAAAGGGTGCCTCCTCCTTGGACCTGTCATTGCTTGGCAAAGGATACATCCGGCCAGGAATCCAGGAGCCCACAGGGAGGGAGGGAACCACCCACATCTTACCACATGGGAGCCAGGCAGAAGGGAATGACCACTTCCCAGAGCCCTGGGTAGAAAGGGTTGCCATGGAAGAAAAGGGATAAGTACCTTATACACGGTGGTTTTATTTTCAATGGCATCTGCTATTTTCATCATCGGAGAATGGAGCAACTTGATCTCCATTTCAAGTGGGTCCGTGTCACCCAACAGCTCATCAGATTCTCCAGTGGCCAAGCCTTTAACACAACCAAAACCACTGTCAGGGCCCTAGCTCCACCCTGCTGCCAACCCCCTGGTCAGGCCTCAGTAGAAAGGACATGTGGATGCTGCCCAGAGGAGTCAAGTGGGGGAAGTTTCTCGATCCTGCTGAGAGGCCACAGGACAAAGGATTAAAAGCATGGGTTTTGAGTAGGACCCTCAGATGCCTGCTGGGAGCTGGCCTCAGAGCCTCAGTTTCCTCATCTGGAAAATGGGAATGTCACAAGCCCTATTTATACACGGCTACTGTGAGACACGGCAGAGGACATCTGCAATGCTCTCGCACGAGATGCTGCTCTGTAAATGGCAGCCACTGGGATTCGCTCCCCAGGATTAGGACTCTCTTCTCCTCTATCTGGCCCCTTGCCTGGATCTGGCCTCCACTACAACTCTCATATGTGCCCATTGCCCTGGGCCTCGCTACCCTACAACTTTGCCCCCATCCCCCTCCCTGGGCCTTCTAATCCGAATTCACCCTTCTCAATCCAGCACTAGGGTCAACTCCTCCAGGAAACCTTCATCGCTAACCTCTCTCCAACCCTATTCAATTTCCTGGACCTCAATCTTTTGCCAAGATGCATTTTCAGTGACGGAGCACCTCTTGCCCTCACATCTGGCCAGGATCAAGTATTATCGTAAGAATGTAAGCTCAAATCCCTCTCAAATGCCCACTTGACAGAAGAGGAAACTAAAGTTCACAAAGGGGACTAACTCACCAAAAGCCACATGGGGAATAAACTAGGAAGCAGGCAAGTCTTCTTGTCCTCATGTGTAAGCCAAGGACACTAAAAGACGTAGAGTAGAAAAACTATGGTGCTCAAGAAAAACAGAGAACCTAGAAGCCAGGTAGTCATGGTTTTCTCAACCACCCAAGAGTATCTACAGACAGGCCCAGAGAGCACTGGGCACCTTTGTTAGGCAGCGGAGAGAAGGAAGAAGCCACAATCTAGGGCCACAGAGGGTAGTATCTGAGGGGAACAAACATTCTCAGGAGTTTCTGAAAGTCACACCTCTGTAGCACAGCAAATACTCATCTTAATAACAGCTAACATTTATTGAACATTTATTTACTATATGCTAGGTACAGTTGTTCTAAGTGTCTTTTACATATTAAACAAATCCTCCCAACTACCTTATAGGATGGGTGTTACTATCCCTGTTTTACAGATGACATCACTGAGACAGGGAGAAGTGAAGTAACTTGTTCAGCATCACACAACTGAAAGGAAACAAACCTTGGACTTAAATCCAGGCAGTCCCTAGTTTTGGCCCCTTAGTTACTTTGAGCTGGAAGAGTCTTAGACAACAGGGCAGGAGAGCTGGTTCAAAGGCCACCTCAGACTACATCCTTTTGGCAAATTACCACCTTTCTGTGACTTGGAAACCTCACTCAGCAATGGGAGGAGAGAAAGAAAATCTAGGAATGGACCTGAAATGGCTGTGAAAAAGCTTAGGGCAACATTAGAGAAACAGTTTTTGAGAGTAACGTCTCAGTCCCTTCCAGGTCCTGAGACGAGAATGGAGCCTCACATTTCCAGAGCACCTCAGTCGGGGTACTAGGTACTGGGCCAATTTCTTTTGTATCTACCAAAAGCTCACAACCACCACCACCTCATAGCCCAGATTAGAATTCTCTACCTTGCAGGAAAAGAAATTAAGCTTACAGCTGGTTAAACAACTTGCCCAGGCCAGGTGCAGTGGGTCACGCCTATAATCCTAGCACTCTGAGAGGCTGAAGCAGGAGGGTCACCTGAGGTCAGAAGTTTGAAGTTGCTGTGAGCTATGATAATGCCACTGCACTCTACCCAGGGCAACAGAGCAACACTCTGTCTCAAAAACAAAAACAAAAACAAAAACAAAAACAAAAATTTGCCCAAAGCCTAAGTAGGGCCAGGGGAGGAGGAGGTCAAATGTGGGATATGCTGTCAGATCTACGTGGCTGCACTAGTGCAAGACCAAGTGCGCACACCCTCTCACACTTACATTCCATGGTGTCTTCATTGGCCTGCTCGGTATCCTCAATGTCAAAGACCTCGGTCATTTCCTTAACAATCTCGGCACTGAGATGGGCAGGCAGAGTGTGGGTAGGTGGTGGTGGTGTGTAGAAGCTGATCTTCCCACTGCATTAGGAGGTAGGGGAGATTGGTGGTGATGTCACTGAGAGAACAGATGACCAAAGAGAGGATGGGTTCACAAGCCAGAAACAGTGAGGGACAACAAGAAAACCCAGATAGTGGCTTCTGAACAATAAGGAGTTGCTGGATAATCACTAGGCATAAAGTCCCAAGTAGGAAATGAGCCGGAGCCTTGGCCGTTCCCTGCCCTGGGACCCAGGAAATCAGGCTGTCCCACCGACTGCAGTGAACATAGATGAGCCCCCTTATGGAGCTGGGCTTCCAGTGGGGCTCACCCCTTACCCCTAGCTGCCACCTCACCTCACCCAGTCAGCCAGGACAGCTTTGGCTGCCTGCTCCTGACTGTATATGCCTCCCTTCTGCTTCTTTCCCAAGCGCTGGGCCACTGCAATCAGAAAGTGCTCAGTGGTCTGGAACCCAGAGACGCCATAATAGTTGGAAATCTGGTGAAGGGAGGAAGGAGAGAAGTCATGAGGAAGAATGAAGAGCCCTTGGAGTGCAGTAGGGCATCAGCCAGAGCCCTGATGCATACCTCCTCCAGGTTGCAGCGCTGCAGGATGGTCTCCACTGGGGTTACAGGGTCTGCCAGCTTCTGCACGTGGACACAGTTGCGCAGGATGGTGCCCACCTCTGAGTTGGGGCCTGGGACAATGCCTGGAGCATCCAGCAGCCTGATGAACTTGTCCAGGTAGACCTCCTGCATGAATCTGGGGTGGGAAAGAAGGCCTGGATGAGTCTGACATCCCCAATCACAAAGTTGGGCTGGAGGAAGGGTGTAAAGGAGCGAGGGGAGGGTGTATTAGAGATGAAGGTGGAGAGATGTAGGGCTGTGGGTGGGGGCTCTGGGGCCCTACAGATCTGGGGCTGATTATAATCTTGCCGCTGCCATTGGGGACTGAGATACAGGACCTTGGGCAAGCTTCTGACTCTCCAAGCCTCAGTTGCTTCATCTAGGCAAAGGAGCTATTCATTAGTAGCCCGATCTCATGTGGTTGTTAGAAGCCTTCAAAGAGCTAATGGGAAGCACCCAGCTGAGCACCTGGCCCACATCTAGGGTGTGCCAGGTACATGAGGGCTATCAGTGAGATTCTTGTGCCTGGGGGAGCAATCAGAGGATGGTCCAAGATAAGGAAAGGGACAGGGGCCTTCAGGCATGGGAGTTAAGGGGAATGGTAGGGCCAAGGAGTTGTGGAGTTGGGGAGCAGGCAGGTGCTTACTTGGTGACCCCAGGAACGGCTCCCACACTGCACGCACGGCTGCGCTTCAGGCTATTGATCAGGCTGCTCTTCCCAACATTAGGAAGGCCTACAAAGTAGTAGCAGATGGCTCAGGGCAGAAAAGGCCCTCAGGAACATTCAGGCCAGCCAATTCGAGGGAGGCCCAGGCAAGAGCAGTGACCAGGCCACAGGGAAGCCAAAAATAGAGCCTGGCCCCCTGCCTTCCCACCCCACACCCTGACCAAGCCCCTAAAGGGTCCTTCTACCTCTCTCCTCCATTTGTGAGCATGCTAGGTAGACAATGTCCCTCTCTCTAGATGTGACACCCTCCCACCCACGACCAGCCTAGGAGAAGTGCTCAAAGCAAGGCCTCGGTGACATGATCCAACAGAAGGTAAACATCAAGAAGTGTCTATGAAACAGAGAACCATCTGTCCTGGTACGTAATTCCCCTGGAGGGAAGTGGGGCTCTCCTCCAGATGCTGTTCTCTTTGTGCAGCTGTCTGCCAGCGGTGTGTGTTTTTCTGTTTGGGCATCTGTGAACCATTCTCAGCCTGTGGATGTCTTTGTGTATTTCACCCTCACTGTGTCTCATTCTCACCATTCTCTTTCTGCACGTGCTCGAATTTACATGTGTGTACTACTCTCTCATGTATATGCCTAGGTGTACCCTTTGTGTGTGAAGGTTCCATTCACTTCTCTTGGTCATTCTCATTCCAAATACAACTGCTTTTTCCTTTGTCCCTCTCCCACTCAGTCTATTTCTCTATCACATCTTTGTTTCCCTGTGTACCTCTGTGCATGCCTGTATCTAAGCACCGTTCTCTGCTGCTTTCTATCTCATTTTCTGGCCATCATCCTTTATCGGATTCTCCCTATCCTGCCAATTTTGCCTCTCTTTGTAATTCCCTCTATGCCAACTCCTGCCAATCTCGTTCTGTCCACATTCCTCCTCTCTGTGAGCTCGTCCCTGTGTATGCCCCTGTGTATGTTTCCCTGTGTCTCCCTAACTTGTCTCTATTCTCTCTATGCACACACATATATGTCTCCTCACAGACAAGACTGTGTATTTGTGTCTGTGACTGTAGGTACATGATTATGCCTTAGAGTTGTAGTGTACCTGGGCACGTGTGTACCTCCTATGGCTGTGTGTGCATTCGGGGAGCAGTGCTGGGGTGAGTATGTGGGGCAAAGGCTTGGTCTGCGTGCACTTTGCCTGGCTTTGTGTCTCTAGATGTGCCTCCGCCTCCAGGTCTGTAGTGTGGATCCATGTACGTACTTAAATCTGTGTATATGTTCCTCTGTATCTGCAGCCTTGTTCCAGCCTGTTTCTATGTATCTCTCTCTGAATCAGTCTCTATACTTGTGTGTCTCTCTCTGTCTTTCTTTGGGTATACATGTCTGTCTCTCCACATACATGGGGTGTCTCTATTCTTCTTCTATCTCCCTCTGCAGATCTCTGTACATGAGCCTGTCTCTCTCTATGTCCCTTTTGGCATTTCTTTCTGATTATATCTCCCTCTTTCTGCATGCCTCTATCATTTAAATTTGTCTCCTCTTTCCATTCCCCACCAGCCCTGCCATCTGGCTTCCCAGTTCTTTTTCTGTCTTCTTTTGTGTCTATTCAGGTATTCCTACCTACACCTTCTCAGTGTCCAGCTCTCTCTCCAATGTCTTTCTCTCGTGGCTTCACTTTCTATCCCTGATGATCTGTCTCTGCCTCTCTCAATTTCCCTATTCCTCCCCCCCCAATATCCCTTCCCCTCAGTAACCTGGGTACCAGAAAGGCCCATGTGTGAGCCTTAGCTCAACATATCCCTTTCTTGCATAGAAATGAGCTCCACAAGTCCCTTTTCCCTTCTCTAGGCCTCACTGTTCTCATCTGTAAAGTGGGCATGGTCACCCTCCTTCCCACAGCTGATAGGATAAGATGGTGCCAGCTCCAAGCCTGGTGGTCCATGATTCTAATACTTAATACCACAGTGGTGATTCTGAGTATGCCTTCCCACACTCACCAACCCAAACTGCAAATCACAAACTGCTTTCTTAACCACCCCTGCTTCTCCAAAAAGGCAACACAAAGTTCCCAGCATCCTTTCGCCCAATGAAGTCCCAGCCCAAGGAAGGAACCTGGGC
Source organism: Lepilemur ruficaudatus (assembly GCA_963574885.1). Taxonomy (NCBI): domain Eukaryota; kingdom Metazoa; phylum Chordata; class Mammalia; order Primates; family Lepilemuridae; genus Lepilemur; species Lepilemur ruficaudatus. The sequence goes on from CAUYRT010035854.1 coordinate 30,661, forward strand.
CTCATGACTGCTTGCCAGGCCTTACCAACAACACCCACACGGATGTGGGTGCGCACTTCACCAAGGCGGCAATAGTTCCCCAGAACCCTCATGAGATTTTCAGCTCCAAAGCAGGCTTTGCTCTTCAGCAGCGACTCAGAGGCCTGATCCACTGGCACACTGCAACGATTCTGGAAAATAAGGCATATTACAGAAGAGGCATCAGGTGGGAGATGTGGTCTGAGCCCAAATTTCCAATTTTCAGGGCCTCCATATGATCACTGAGCTCCTCACCCTGAAACGGAAGGCTTCTCACGTAGGCCCTGAACACCTGCCACTTCACTGCTGCCCCCTCCACTATCTTTGCGTCTCCAGCCTTCTCTGTCCCTGGCTACCTCTGCCTCAACATGTATCTCTTGCTTCCCTTAGCAAGGGCAGGATAGCGTCCTAGCTCTAGACAGGCCAAGTTTGAGTTCCAGCCCCACCACTCACAGGCCTATGCCTGGCAAGGCCTGTTTCCCTTCTCTAGGCCTCAGCACCCTCCCTGCCTATGCAGGGATGAGATAGTGGCTAGCCTACAGCCTACCTTCCCTGGATTCCTCACACAGGACAAGGCCACCCCAGCCTCCATCTCTTTACTTCTGATGCCACCTCTTCTGCCCATAATGCCCTCTCTCGTCTTTCTCTTCCCTTACTTACACACCACAGCATTGTTTCTAAAATCACAAATTTGGAATTAGCCTAAATATCCATCAATAAGAAACAGGTTAAAAGGTGTATCTGCCAGACGAGGTGGCTCATGCCTATAATCCTAGCGCTTTGGGAGGCTGACGTGGGAGGATTGCTTGAGGTCAGCAGTTCAAGACCAGCCTGAGCAAGAGCTAGATCCTGTCTCTACAAAAAATAGAAAAATAAGCTGGATGCGGTGGGGGGCACCTATAGTCCCAGCTACTCAGGAGGCTGAGGCGGGAGGATCACTTGAGCCCAGGAATGTGAGGTTGCAGTGTGAGCTATGATGAGGCCGCTGCACTCTAATCCAGGCAACAAAGCCAATACCCTGTCTCAAAAAAAAAAAAAAAGTATATCCTTAAAGTAGAATACAAATGAAATACAGCTGTTAGAAAAGAATGCTTATCACATTTTTATCATCAAAAAGCCAAAAAATTTGTAAATGAGATATCATGTTTCTCAAAGATTCAAAAGTTTAATGCTAGCAAATAGTTGGCAAGGGTGTAGGGAAAGAGGCCCTCTCACAAATTCATCTGCCCCACTGATGGGAGGATAAATTGGTACAGCTTTAAGGAGTGTAATTTGTCAGTGTCTAGAAAAACGTAAAATGCATAAAAAACCTATGACCCAGCCACTCCGTCTCTCAGTACCTCACCTACACAAACACTTGCCCACATGACAAGGAGACATGTGTGAGGGCATTTGTGAAAGCCCAGGTTATAACAACAAAAAAACTGGAAACTAATTTTATTCGTCATCAAAAAGGTACATCTCTATAGAAAGATCTTCCAGAGGGGGGAAAAAAGCGAGCTGCAGAATGACCCATTTAATACCTTCAAACAGCATTTCCTCTTTATATATATACATCTATGTATATATAAAGCATAGAATAGAGTCTGAAAGGATATACACCAAACTGACAATGGTGGTTACTCTGGATAAGGACAAGAGAAAGTGGAAATTAGGGAGCCTGGTGAAAGGGTGTTTAAGCTTTCTGTGTATTTGATTTTATTTCCACTTTATGTTTTAATAAGGTTAACACCTGGTACAAAATTGAAAAAAAAGTCCTCCAGCACCCAATTTCTCTCCCCAATGGCCACCAATGTTTCTATAATACCTTAATGTTCCACAATAGAAATGTATTTCTGTATTAATAATATAATTAGAAAGGAGTGTGATTTGTTTTTAAAAGAGAAAAATGGAGGTATATATTTTTTTTAAGTTAACAAGTAGTTAAATGTATTTTCAAAATTTCCTGTAGACAATATGGATTATCCTGACAGCTGAAAAAAAAAAATACTTCCTGAAGAGCGATAATATAGGAAAGAGTTAAGTGAAAGTAATATTAACAAGTCGCCCAGTAAAGCAAAAAGCTCATAGTTGAAGGCCTAATTCAATTATTAAAGAGCTGGAGGCCCTGGTCCAAGCTATGACTCCCCAACCTTGGCCCCAAGCTACCTGGAAAGAGGCTAGCTTCCCCTGGCCCCCGGCTTACCAGGTTTTTGACCTGATGCTGGGTGCTGGCCTTGAAAGCCACGGTTGGCAGCTCATTCTGAAGGTAATCCAGCCACTTCTCCACAATCTCCTTGGGGACCAGGTCTGAGGAAAATAAGACCAGATGGGGCTAGTAAGGAGAACACATCTCCATGGCTCACTCCAAAGACATATTCACCCACACCCAAGCCTAGGCCTACCTCCCACCAACAGGTCTCTCTGCTGGCCCTGTCAGTCCCTGTCCAGTCCCCAAGTTGGAATTAGAAAGGACTGTCAGTCCCTGTCCAGTCCCCAAGTTGGAATTAGAAAGGACAGTCTGATCTATGGGGCCAGCTGGCCCTCCTTGAGGGGGCCTCTGTTCCCTCAAGGGAAATGGGCAAACTGGCTGTTTGGTCCCCCACCTTCTAAGACAGAGTTGCCAGGGCACCTGGATCATTCAAGGTTGGACCAAATGTCAAGAATAACCCTGACAAGAATGGCTACCATGTGTAAAGTACTGACCATGTAACAAGCACTTTACCATTAATTCTTACAGCAAATCTATAAGGCTGGGACACTCATGGGCCATTTTACAGCTAGAGAAATGGGAGTCCTCAGAGGTGACATGACCTGTGCAGTATCTCAGAGAAAATAGCACAAGTGGGATGAGACCCAGACCTGAGTGACTCCTGAGATCCATGTGCTCTTCTGCACCAATCTCTGGGTTCCAGCTTGGGGGAGAGGGGAGCTTTCCAGGATTGTCCAGTCACAGAGAAGGCTCAAAATGGCAAGAACGGGGGACTAAAAGGCAAACAGGCTCGGACTCCACTCCCAACTTGTGCTGCACTGTGTGTCTGTGTGTGTGTGTGTGTGTTCAGACAACATTCCTGGCTTTGATAATTGAAACAAGAATTTCTACCTGGCATGACTATTATAAATACCAGTGAGTTGCTAGGTCTCAGTGTCTGGTCCAAGCTAGACTTTCAAGAACGCCTGGTTCCTTCCCTGTCTTACCCAATCCCGCCCAACACCCACCAATCTTGTTCAAGACCAGGACCAGCTTCTTGTTGCCCTCTGCCCGCAGGACAGCCTCCTCCATTTGGAAGCAGCGGCAGCCCAATGGGTCTCTGGCATCCAGGACTTCCAGAATCACATCAGAGTATTCCACCACCTGCAGGGTAGAAGACAGGGGGACGAAGGCAGGCAAAGGATTGGGTAGTTACACAGGCCTGTGAAATAAAAGGTCTCCATTTCATACAGGAAAAACAGAAATAGAGAGGAAATGGGACTAGATTGGGACCCTCCCCAAAGGGTCTTAAAAAATGGATCCCTCTACCTTACGGAACTCCTTGTAATAAGCCTTCCTTGTGGCCTCATCATCCAGCTGAGGAAACATATTTAATTCCTGCAAAACTTCCTCCTAGACGACAAAAAAAAAAAAAAAAGAGAGAGAATGGTCCAGAAGAGGAAGGGGAGAGGAGGGGAAAGAGCCAGGGCTTTGGAAACCATAGGGGACTTGGGAAGCCAAGTGAATCTCAGCCCACTGAAACATAGCTCTGACCAACCAACAAAGCCAGGAACTTGAAGAATGGACAGATCCACAGGGTGCAGGGTGTGCCTATGTACACATATGTGTCGGAGCACCAGCTGGAGGCCTGAGTGTGCACATGGGTGTAGAAGGCAGGAATGGGAGAGGGAGGTGTGAGAAAAACAATCTACGGGGGACATGGAATGAGACAGGCAAAATATGCACTGTATATCAGAAAAGGAAGTGTGAGTCAGCAAGTGTGTATTCTGCATGTGAGACAAGAACATCTGCCAGAAAGGCAGCAAGAAGCCCTAGAAGGAAGATGACACCCCCTCACAATTTCTCCTCTCTGTGTCTCAATCACCTCCTCATATTCTCACTCCCTCTCCCCCTACCCATGTCCCCTAGTCACACCTCTCCCAGCCCCTGACCCCACTACCAGCCCCAGTCTCTAGGTTCAAGCTTGGGAAAGAAGAGCTCTCCAGGGATGTCCAGTCACAGATAAGGCTCAAAATGGCATTTTATCTCCCACTCTTCCTCCCTCCCTCTGTCCCCCCATTTTCCATCCTTTCTGTACTGGCTCCCTCCTTCCCCTCCAACAACCTTACATTTCTCCTCTTTCTCTGCCACAGAACAGTACAAGTTGCCTTTGTGCAAACCCACAGCAGGCCCACCCCAGGGCAAGGGGTGCTCTCTTACCTGGCGCTCAAACTCCTCCTGGCGTCTCAAGACATCCTGACAGTAACTCTCCATGGTCCTGCGCCTTCGTCTCTCCTGCTCCCGGGCAGCTTGCTGCTTCTCCCTCATCTCCTCAACCTAACAAGTGAACACACACTAGGACTGTAGCTGACTGGGTCTGTAGTCTAAGGGAGGGACGTGTGACACAGAGAGGAAACAGTGTGACATGGCAGAGGTGGGAGGAGCAGAGAGGCACAGGAAGGAGACAGATATTACAGCAGGAGATGAGGATCTGAGAGAAAGAAAAAGAGACAAATGAAGGGAGGGAAAGAGTCGCAGAGAAAAATAAAAATAGGGCATGTGAAGCAGAGACGGAATGCATTCTAGACAGAACTACTTAAGACGCCAAGGTCCTGGGATGTTTCATCACTTAAAGAGGAGGAAGATGAAAGAACATCAAGAGACTGCAAAAGACTGGCCAAAGAGGAAGGAGAGTGAGGTCAACGACATCCAGGAGAGTGAGATGACGAGAAAGTCAAAGTTAGAGTGCTTCAAGAAAAGCATGGTCTCAAATGCTGAGCATTCCACTAAGATGAGGGAAGAAAACCATCCGTGAATGTGATGGCAGGGAAGGCACTGGCAAGGCCAGCAGATGTATCAATGGAGCAGTGTGAGCATAAGCCAGATAGCAATGGGCTGGGCGGTAAGGGAGAGGTGAACAAATGGAAACACTAAATCCACTATCAATGTAACCTCCCTCTTTTCCCCCTTCCACAAATAGCCCCAACAACCCTAACAACTCTGGCCTTTGCCCTTCCATCCAACACTTCTGCAGACCTGACATTCAAGCCAGGCCCTTTCTCTCCCCCAAGGTAAAGTGCTTACCCTCTTCTTCTTTAATTCAGCCTCTCGATTAGGGTGATCATTGGAGTAAACAAACTGGGGAGTCAAGGGCACTTTGGAGGCTGCTTTCTTCCCATTTTGCTTTGAAGGCTGGTTACCACACAAGAGAGAAAAAATAAAACAGAGGTAATGAACCCATGGAAATCATCCCCCTACCCCAAGGAAGAGGGGACAGAGGTTAAAACTGCTCAGAGAAGTATAGTTGTGTAATTGCTGGGAAGAGAGGAATGGGCAAAAAGGGCTCTGTCCCCAGAGATCTTCCATCTGGCTGGGAAGAGCCCCCCTCCCTCAGCCAGGCAGAAACTGACTGAAGAACTCGGTGTGGAGTGGGATGCAGCTGAGAATGTTTCCCAAGGCCCAGGGAAAAGCATTCCAGATAAGTAGCTCTCAAAATGTGGTCCCCAGACCAGTAGCACCTGGGAACTTGCTAGAAATACAAATCATAGGATGCTGTGCCAGACCTACTGAATCAGAAACACTGGGGTGGGGCCCAGCATCTTGTGTTCTCACTAGCCATCAGGGCTGGTTAAAGTTTTGGAGCTTTAATCACACTAAAATGTGAGCACCCAAGCCTTCTCTAGACCACACCTTCTTCTCACTGCTCTATTCCAAGCCTCACTTACCCACGCCTTTCCCAGTAGGACCACGAGACCCAAGAGCTAGGGCCAAAAGTGATGTTTTGGCCTCCCTCCCTCCTCCCCATAAGAAACAGGGACTTGGGAATCAGAAAAACTCAAGTCCCAGCTGTATTACCTTGAACCTAGGAACTTTCTCACCGAGAAAGTTTCTTCATTTAAAAAATGAAGATGATAATCTCTACCAAGGTAAATCAAGCACAAAGCAACATACGGCTTGTGGCAGGAACTTCATAAACGCTGCTGATTCTCCGCTGCAGCCACTCAGAAAAGGGCAGGAAAGCTAAATCCACTGATTCCAATGTGGTATTCTGTCCAGAGTCATCTAGTATCTACTGGGTTTTGTGGACCTCTCCCAGGGCAGGCAATGTGTTCCTAACCTTACCCCCAACAAGGAGCATATCTTACCTGAGGGTAGGGCCAACTTACCTTCTTGCAGCCTTTGGAAGCTTTACCTGGCTTTTTATTTTCTACAAAAGAAAAAACAAATAAATAAAAGAGCCATCGTCCACCAACCCAACATTTGTTGGCAACTTAATCAAGGCCAGGCCACACTGGGAACCCCTAGGAAGCCTCAGACACTACGTCTGTCTGTATCTAGCACAAGACAGAGATACAGATAGCAACAATAGTGTCAGAGGAAGTACTGGATAGAATGTATCAAACATTATTTCAATGCAAACTGACACAATTCTGAAGGGAATTCAGTAAAGAGAGTGACCTGAATGTGTGCTTTTAACTCCTCTCCCCCACCCAGCCCCAACTTCCTGCTGGGGACAACTCAATAATTTCAGTGCCAGGCTGAGGTGAGAGAGTTGACAGCATGGGAACATAATCTGAGGGGTCCTATCCAGCTAAGCCTAGGAAAATGCCCTCAGATATGGGGAAATAACTATCCCTTCCTGCTGATCCTGCTTAGACCATTGCCTCCAAAGGGTCTTGACCTACTCTACACTGCTGCCTCCCTTGGACACAAGAAGGAGAGAGCTGCCACTTCTTCAATCATGCCTTAACAAGGCCCAGGAACTTAGGAGGCCTCACCACCCCCCCCTTAATGAGAAATCCCATCTGTCATCCTCTGCACAGCCAAGCTATTGGGGAAGAGTGGCTTCCCTTAATTCTCACCACCTTCAAGGGGGTAGAGGAGTTCCTTGAGAGGAAGGAGGTTCTGGAGGGTCAGAGTATATACCAACAAATATTTCAGCAACTCAAGATTACCACACAGACAATAGGCTCCACAATCACATCAGGTGGCTCCCACTGAAGCAGAGTTAACATGGGAAAAAGAAGTTAAATACTAGTACAAATTCTTGAGATTCAAGAAGATACTTCAAAAAAAAATACCCAAAACTTGACAGTGAATTTTTAAAAATTCAAAAGCCAGACACGGTGGTATTCACCTATAGCCCCAGCTACGCAAGAGGCTGAAACAGGAGGATCACTTGAGCCCAGGAGTTGAACAAGCCTGGGCTATATAATACCACGTCTCTTCAATAGATGTGGTGAAAAATAGAACAGAAGCTAGAACACTAAGGTAGAGAGCTTACTTAAGACAAAACAAAAATCCAAAGAAATGGAAATGATGAGTGAAAATATAAAATAAAACATGGAGAATGGACCCAGGAGAGCTAATATCTAAATAACAGAAATTCCTGAAAGAAAAAAAGGCACAAGGAGAAGAAATAATTCTCTTAAACAACAGATGCAAGTTCCTTAAGTTGAAGATAGGCCTGAGGTTTCAGACTGGAAAGGCACAGGGAGCATGAAGATTAACAATCAAAAAGATATACCCTGGGCATGTCCTAGTGAAATTTCTGAACTCCAAGGATAAAGAGACAAAAATTCCAAACAGGAGTTTTCAACAAATGAGAAGGAAGCAGACAGCCTTCTCAAATCTACAACTCTAAAAACTTAAGACAGAAGAAAAAATATTACAAGTTTCTGAGAAAAGGGACTGTGTTCCAAGCCAAACTCTTCTACCTGACCAATAGATCACTCTTATGTGAAAGTAAGAGATAAACATTTTCAGATGTATAGCGATTACCACCTGTGTTTCCTATCTGGTAAAACCACTGGCAAAAATAAAAATTCATTCAGAATAAAGATCTCAAGCTAAAGGAAACAAACAGTGGTGGGCAGGTAATCTATTAAAATGTATTCAGCCAAGCACAGTGGTTCACGCCTATAAATCCTAGCATTCTGGGAGGCCGAGGTGAGAGGATCACTTGAAGTCAGGAGTTCAAGGTGAGCCTGAGCAAGAGCAAGACCACGTCTCTATATAAAAATAAATAAAAATAAAACTTACCATTAATTCTAAAAAAGAAAGCTGTTATGTGGCTAAGAACTGTAATACACATTAAAAGAAGATTCTTAAAATCCAAGAAGCATATCATAAGGAAATAGCTCAGAACTAAAACATCAAGTTACTTCAACAAAATTCAGGAATCAATCAATGCTGGTTGGAAAAGCAAAAGCATGAAAGCATGCTAAAAGGTTTTGCTTTGGAAGGGTAGGATACAAATAGTCATTATTTAACTTTGGTGAAGTGATAGAGAAAAATAAGGCAATAAGAAGAAACAAACAATAAATCAAGATGGTAGAAATCTGACCAGACGTATTAGATCTCATAACAAACAAATGCAAATGGGTTGAATTTCCCTGCTTTAAAAAAAAATAAAAACTCACAAAACAGACCCCAAGTCTCCTTTGCTTCCAAAGTACTCGTGTTGCAACAAAAAAGAATGTGAGGTTTGGAATGAACCAGGTCTGGCCATTTTACTCAACCATTTCCATGTGCTTGACTTCCCTGGAAACTGAGCGCCTGCGCTGGATACAGGCACACAATGAAAGAAAATACGTCACTTAGAGAGGAAAAGCATCTGCTTCAGAGGGGAAGAGGGAAGGGAGAAGGAGAAAACAGGAAGAGGGGAGGGGTTGCAGTCAGTCCACCCTTCACAGCACCACAGCACTCAGGAGCCTCTGCTCATCAGTTTTTCAACAGCTTCAGAAAGAAAACAGCTACCATTTTATAGCCAGCAGACCGAGGTTCTTATTCTGGCTCAACGACTATCTAGCTATGACCTTGAAGGATTTTTTTAAATCTCTCTGAGCTACGATGTCTGCATCTACCAAGAACATCTACGCCTAAAACCACCAATTTTCTTAGGTGTTGATCAGTGACTCGGGTGGGGCAAGGGCAATATACGTAACCTAAACATTTGTACCCCCATATTATGCTAAAATAAAAAAATAAAAATAAAATAAAAAATATGAGCAAGATAAAAAAAACACCAATTTTCAATCAATACTCAAAGGCAGATCTGTCCATTCATTCATCCCTCATCTCCTATACTCCCACCCCCAGATGTCCCTGTATACCTACTGTTCCAATGACTACATCCCCCTACCCTCCATCTGCGCTTGCATCAAACTTCCCACAATGCCCTCTGAAACTGCTAGTTGGGTGATCAAGCACTCACATAATTCTTCAGCCTCTCCCTGGAATCAATTCCCCAACCTCCCGCCTTGAGATGTGCCTTTCCCAAGGACAATGCTTCATTTGCAGGCCTCTCAAAAGGCACATGGTTGTCCTGGGGCCAGTAAGTAGAGAAGGTGTCCTCTGGATCCACCATTGCCAAATTCAGACTATTTCTTCCTCTCGTTAAAAAGGGAAAAAAATAGGATTAAAATAAACCCTGCTCTTTTTGAGGCCCCCACCATGCTGCCATGCCTGTCATCTATGAGTCACTTTTCCTCATTTATTAAAGCATCTGGCTCATAGCTTTACTTTTGATCCAACTCCTGCCACCACCAACTTGGGTGACTTTGGAGATCACTGGGCAACTCTTCCAACACCCCAGGTTTCCCACTTCCTTGACATCCTCGCCTCCAGGGATCTCCATTCCATCTCAGCCACTCATCCACACACTCCTATAGTTACACCTACGGGAGTATCACCTGTAACTGCTTGGGCTTCTGAAAGCAAGCTCAGACACCCCTCTCTCCTATCTTCAAGCTCATTTGTCCAACCTCCTAGAGACTTGAACCCTCTATTTGGTTCCTTATTCATCAGCCACACCCCCTCCCTCTCCATCCAAGGAACATTCCACAGTCTGTCATTACAATCATGTTCTTGCACAAAGCCACAATTCCCTTGCCCCCCCCCCCACTGCCCTAGTAGGACACCTTTGCCAGTGTTAACCAACTGACTGACAGTCAGGAAGGCAGCAGCTTCCATACATCTGTGCCACCAACACTGGTGGTTGTAAACTTTTTAAGTGATAAAACACCCCCCACTTTAAATAACCACTCAAAAATGTACAACAAGGCCAGGTGCAGTGGCTCACGCCTGTAATCCTAGCACTCTGGGAGGCTGAGGTGGGAGGATCGCTAGAGGTCAGGAGTTCAAGACCAGCCCAAGCAAGAGTGAGACCCCGTCTCTACTAAAAATAGAAAGAAATTAGCTGGACAATGAAAAATCTATATAGAAAAAAATCAGCCAGGCATGGTGGCGCATGCCTGTAGTCCCAGCTACTCGGGAGGCTAAGGCAGAAGGATTGCGTAAGCCCAGGAGTTGGAGGTTGCTGTGAGCTAGGCTGACGCCACAGCACTCTAGCCAGGGCAGCAGAGCAAGACTCTGCCTCAGATGGAAAAAAAAAAATGTACAACAGTTAAAACTGGCCAGGCAAGGTGGCACATGCCTGTAGTCCCAGCTACTTGGGAGGCTGAGGCGGAAGGATCACTTGAGCCCAGAAGGTTGAGTCCAGCCTGGGTAACAGAGTGAGACCCTAGATCTTAAAAAAAAAAAAATTGTGTTTGAATACTCTTTGAAAGACTCATTGACGACCTTTCCAAACATTATCATTAACATTTGGGTCCAAGGTATCCCTAGCCCAGAGGACAGAGAGCTGCACCACACAGTACCTCTCCCCATCTTCCCCAGCAATCAATCCCAGTTAGTCTGATCATTATTTAGTTGCAATTTATCAGTGAATGTCTTTGTTTTGTGTGCACATGGAATGTTTTTCTATTTAATTTTCACCATTTCCCCCACTAATGTAGATGTATACGATTATTCTTTATTTTTAACAGGTAACAGTCATATGGTTCCAAAATAAAAAGATATTTTGAGAGGTCTCCGTCCCACACTCATCCCTATCCATTGCAGTGCCCTCACCACCACAAGAAACCACTTTATTAGTTTACCAGGCATCATTTAGTTTCTTTTGCAAATACCAATATATATTCTTATTTCCCCCCATTTTCTCCCATAAAAGGTAACATACTATAGTCCTGTCAGCCAACTTGCTTCTTTCACTTAACAAATCATGAAGATCTTTCATCTAATAGTCTTTCCATACAATACAGGCAACATTCTTATATATGCACATATCCTACTTTAAACAGCTAATTATTATCTTTTTCATCATTATTAATATTTTTATTATCTGGTATTAGATGTTCCTAAATAATCTTGTTCATTTTCCTTGTGTTACTTGTAAATATAATTATTTTCTTTTACTATGATTCTTGACGAAATTTCTTATGATTATATGAAGAAAATGTATTGAATTTTTTTTCACCAAGGCCTCCATACACAGGACCACCATTCACATAGAAAACAGGACCATTGGGTTGTACAATCCTCACCAAGTCTACCCAATGTGCTAGCTAAATATTATCATTTTCTATGTGGACCATGGCAAGATAAAGGCAGGGAAGCACAGAAGCTGACCTGCCCTGACACCCCTGCCTTCCCTTTTATAAGGGACAATCTGTGTGTCACATTTGTCCTCTCTTTCTATGCTGTAGGCATCATGGTGGGAGGAGAGGGAACTGAGTCAGCACTACTGAGACACTCCAGAGCCCAGCACATAGTAAGTACCAAAAGACCATGCCTGGTTATGCTGAGCTCTCAGGGCACAATGATGGATCAGATGTAGAGGAGACAGACCCAATCATACAATATCCATAGCCTGTGAGTGCACAGAGTGGAAACCAAGGGAGGAGGTTAACAGGGAAGGATTCCCAGAGAAAGTGATGTATAGTTGAAATCTGAAAAACAAGCAAGAGCTATACAGTTCAAGAATGAGGGGGAGGGTAGGGAAAGAGTCCTGAAGGTAGAAAGAACAGCAACTCGTCCACATGGTCTGTATCACATTTAAGAAAAAGCAAAAGCTCAAGAAAGGTCAGACAACAATTTGGTGGCAGGACAGCATATGCATCCTCGGGGGCTAAATTCCAAAATGAAATGAAGAAGCAAAATTTTTTAGGCCAATACTTAGAGTACTTACAGAGTGCTTATTATGTATGAGGCACTGTTCTAAGTATTTTACCTCTGCTAACTCATTATATCCTTGCAAAAAGTTATTAGGTAGATACTATTAATACAAATACCTCTGTTTTGTAGATAAGGAGACTGGAGTTAAGTAACTTGCCCAAAGCCACACAGCTAGTAAATAGGAGAGCTGAGATTTAAACCCAGTCTGGCCCCAGTGTCCACGCTCTTAACCACTAGTACAACTTATGGTATTAACTTAAAGGTATAACTTATAAAGAAAAATATTAGGACACATTAGGGTTACAAGCAGTGTGATATGGTATTTACTGCTATTCATCTCAGATCCAGTCACTATAACCTTGCTAAGCCTCAGTTTCCTCATCTTTAAAATGGGAATGGGGATAAGGGGAGCATTACCTTACAAGGAAGTCAGGAGGACAGCAATGATACCATACGTAAAAGACCACACTAAGTGATCTGGAACATACTGAGCGAATTTTAAAAGTTGCTATGAAATACTATGAATATTCATTAGAAGCACAGGATTGGGAGGAGTGGTAAAGGAAACTCACTGTGTCTAAGTTTCATCATGACGACCAGCTTGAAAGCAGTTAAGTTCAAATCTGCCTGCTTTCTTCCTGTCAGAATGAGAAGAGAAGCAATCTGAAGACAGAGCTGGGAACCACAATGCCACAGGCCCCCAAAGGTAAAAGAGCATGATGAGGAAGCCCTAACAATTAGGGAAACTGGGAGAAGAGGCTTTACTGGAGCTAGGACCTGGTATGGCTTAGGCCACACAGGGAAGGCAGTGTCCCACTACCTAAAGGGAGGGATAGGTCTAAACCTCTCTTCCTGGGTGGAGTCAGTGCCTCAATACATTAGATGGGGTCCTTGGTCCTTAATCCTCCACCCTGTAGTGTTAGGTAAGGTTCTAGTACTAAATCCCTCCACACTGAGGGGAGAGGGGCATACAAGGTTGGTCTATTTCTATGTGAGGTGATAATAGTCTCTTTTCTAGCTGAGATACAATTGATTCTGTGGCTCATCTACCCTGGGAGAGGTGGGAGGGAGAAATAGATCCCAGGAGTCTACCCTGGGGAAAAGGGGCCCAACACCAGAGCTTCTACCTGGGTGTCTACGTGGACTGAGGTGAGTGCAAAAATCTTGGAGAAGAAGGGAAAAATCTGTGCCTATTATGTGCCTGAGTCTGTACCTCAGCAATTGGCAGGGGGGCTTACTATCTGCCCTACTCTGGGGTACAGAGAAACTAAGGAAGCACACACAGCAGCTATGTGCCATCTCTGCTGCATGGAAGAGAAGCACAGGTCTGTATATCTCTAAATTGTGGGGAGGGAAAAGGAAAAGTCCTGGGTCTCTTTACCCTGGAGAGGGCTAACTCTGCTATGAGGTGACATTAGTGACACAGTAACAAAGAGAGAAACTGTAACTTTGAATGAGTGGGGTCTGCACCTCACCTGCAGTGGGCTATTCTAGACCTTCCTATGGTAGGTAGACTGAGACAGTTTGTGTATCTTTTATGTGGGCTGAAGTCAGCAGCAAGCTAAAATTGAAGAAAGGGAATAGGGACTCTGGTCCTCTGCATGGGTGAGGGGTGAAGGGGGTAGGCAATGCAGCTATAAATTCAATTATAAATTCAATAGAGCAGCCCTTACACTTGGTGGAAGGGGGGGGATTCCTGTGATTTTTCCATGGGTGGAAACAGATCTGAGCTCTTCTACCTTGGGTAAGGGAGTGGGGAGGCCCATATACACTGCACTGCACTGCACTGCAGGGTGATGAGTGATGTCACTGCCTCTCAACATTACGGGGAGGGGAAGCTGCATCTCCGCTCCAATGGAGTCTCTCCCTTGCTACATTTGTTGATTCTAAATTCTTGTGGGGGAATGATCTGTCTACCTCAAAAGGGTGGGGACAAATCTGAGCTCCTCTACCCCAGGGGCCCCTCGAGGGCCTGTCTCTTTGTAGATCAGGTCTGTTCCTGTTTGCTGCCAGGCACTTTGGGGGTTGGGCCTTTACAAATTCGGTAAAACACTGTCTCTTTATGGAGGTAGGGATTGGGCCCGATTCTCCACAATGGGGACTCACTCTAGCCTAGGAGGAGGGAGAAATTGGCTTGGTTTTCCATAGGCTGAAGCCTGTGCCTCCAACCACTTAGGGGAGGGGTGATATATGGTCTCTGCAGGAGTGGGGGCGGGGCTTCCGTCAATTACTCTGCAGGAGTTAGGGAGAAATAGGGAGGTCTCTAGGTCTCTACAAGAAGGGGAGGGGGTTCCCTCCCTCTGCATATTAAATGTTTCTGAGCTCCTCTGTACTGGTGTTAGGGGGAATATATCAAAGCCTCTGTCCTGAGGGAGATGGTCCTTCGAGGATGTCGTAAGCCAAGCCGAAGAGGTGATTTAAGCTGGGAGAAGTCTGCGCCACTCAGCTGAGGAGGGACATATGTCTTTATACGGTTGGGGTCAATGTCTCCACACCTTTGGTGGGTCGATGCCTGTCTATACCGGGAGAATGAGGAATGGAGCCTAACTATCCTGAAGGGCGGAGGGCAATCGACGCTTGTCCACACAAGTGAGGCCTGTGCCTCTCAACACAGCGTCCAGGGTCTACATCTTTCTAGGTGGGTTAAAGCTGTGCCCTTCTACCCGGAGAGAATGCAGTTCGATGCGTCTCCACGTGCGGAGCGATCTCTGCCCCTCTTCTGGGCCCTCCTACCCTGGAAGGGAGCCGGCTGTCTACCTCTCTATTCCAGGCTGGCAGGCATGTCTGGTTTCACCTGCAATAAACGATCCTAACCGCCCGGCGGGTTAGGTGAGCGCTCACCGTGAGAAAAGAGGAGAGCAGTCTCTTACCTACACTTCCGGCGAGGATCTGAGCGGAGAGGGTAGCACAACTCCGCAGGCCCAGGAGATGCGTTCGCGCCGCTAGGCTCCCACTTCCGGAACGCAGACTTGCGGCCCACAGTTCCGTCTACCGTGCCTCCCCCGCAGGGGCGGGGCTTCGGATTGACGGCTGGCGCCGCCCGTCCCTTCCTCGCGACCACGCTGGCCCCGCCTCCTAGCGGCGGGTAGGTAAGGAAATAGCGGAGGGGGGAGAGGGGAGGCGAGGAAAATGTATGGGGAAGTGGCGGTTCTACCGATGTGGCCTTGTAACCTACTTGTAAGCCAAGCTCTTGTCTGTGGACCTGTGTCCGGGATTAAGTATGCGCGTCCCCAAGTTTACTGACGAGGCAGTCACCATGACTGCATTAGACAAGAGTGGGGCTGGTGTCTTTGTCTGCCTGGAAGATGGCGACGGGCACGGTGTGAGAAAATGGCCGCCTGTGTCACATGTCTGCCTGAGTATTCCCCATCTGAAGTGAGGAGTTGTTTAGCTGTTCCCAAGAACCTTCTGGGTTCCTAGGGCCCTAGACAAGCCTTTAGCACTCCCAGCACATTTTGCAGTAGCTCAGATCCATGGCCAGGCCCAATGCGAGCTGGAGCAGGAGCCAGAAAAACTGGAAATCTCTCCCACCTGTTTGCCCTCTTCTTCTCTCTACTTTCCTCAGTTCCCGAACAGCATTTGCAGAAGGGAATGGATTTATATCTGTCAGTGGAAAAAGACTCAAACTCTGAACAATATTTTTTTTTTTAAGACAGAGCCTCCCTCTGTTGCCCAGGCTAGAGTGCCGTGACGTCAGCCTAGTTCACAGCAATCTCAAACTCCTTGGCTCAAGCCATCCTCCTGCCTCAGCCTCCTGAGTAGGTGGGACTACAGGCATGTGCCACCATGCCCGGCTAATTTTTTATATATATTTTTAGTTGTCCTACTAATTTCTTTCTTTAGTGGAGAGAGGGTCTTGCTCTTGTTCAGGCTGGTCTTGAACTCCTGACCTCAAGCGATCCTCCCACCTCCGCCTCCTAGAGTGCTAGGATTGCAGGCGTGAGCCACCACGCCCAGCCTGTACAAGAATTTAAAGAGGTTTATTCTGAGCAGAGCATGTGCACTGTGACCCCGAGAGCCACACCCAAGAAGCCTTGAGCAAATGGTCTCACCATGATTAGATTACAGTTTGGTTTTATACATTTCAGGGAGACAAATTACACATAAAGTCATAAATCAATACATGGAAAGCGTATATTGGTTTGGCCCAAAAAGGGAGGATATCTTGAAGCAGCAGAATAAAGATTCTTTGGTTTGTGATTGGTTAAAGAATTGAAGCTTTGTCTAAAGGTTTGGAATGTTTTAAGATGAGGAAATCTATTAATCAGAGACAAGCCACCACCTATAACCCAGACTCAAGTGATCTGTTAAGTAAATTGATGACGTGCAGGTGTGACTTAAGCTTTGTCTTGCATACCTTTAGACCTGTTAGTGAGTTATAAAAGTATCTCCAAGAAGGGAGGGGGCATGATGAGGCATGTTCTGACCTCCCTTCTGATT
Organism: Lepilemur ruficaudatus; assembly: GCA_963574885.1. Classification (NCBI taxonomy): domain Eukaryota; kingdom Metazoa; phylum Chordata; class Mammalia; order Primates; family Lepilemuridae; genus Lepilemur; species Lepilemur ruficaudatus. Next base: position 47,306 of record CAUYRT010035854.1, read on the forward strand.
GCCAGCTACTCAGCTTTAGAATATTTCTGGAGTCCCCTTGGCCAAGATGGGGGTCCATTCAGTCAGGTAAGGGGCTTAAGATTTTATTTTAATTCACATGTCTCTGGAGTGAAGACTGGTAAGTGTTTCCTCATACACCATATCCAGGAACTCCTGACCTAGGTGGAGAATGATGTCTCCCTCTAAAAACAGTAAATATTAGCCAGAGGTATCATCTTCCTAATCTTTTAATTCCAGCCCCTCCTGTTCCTCAAGCCTAAAAACTGGGGTGGGGCACAGAGTAGGTGGGGCTCTACCCATGGTGTATATTCCCCCACCTCAAGCACATCCAGGCTGATAAGTGATTCCTTCTGCCTACTTACCCCTTATATACACAGGACTCACTACCCCTACATCCATGGAGAGCTGCTAACCTCTCATCCTAAAGACCCACGAAATTTCTCTGAACCCCAAACCAGCCCTGGCCAGCTTCACCTTTCCCCCTACATTTGCAAATTTTTCCTGTTTCTCTAAGACCTAACTCTTGTCACTTCTATGATAACTTCCCTGACTTTCCTAGATCAGTTAGAAACCCAGAGCACCTTTATACAGCTAACCTAGCACTTACCACTTAATACTGTAGTTGTTTATGTGGCCGTATCTCCACAGGACGATGAACTCTCTGAGAGCAGGGGCCATTTAACTCCGAGCCCTCAACAAGACCTAGCAAAAGACTGGTACAAGGCAGACTTCAGCAAATGTTAAATGGGTGAGTTTACAGGCCTGCACCAAAAATCAGTGGGAAATGGACAGTTTAGTAGATAGCATTGGGAAATTTGGCTCACCATAAGGAGAAATATAAAACTGGATCACTACTTATTCCACATAAGAGGGTGGACTGTGAATGTAAAAAGTAAAATTATGAAGTTCATATAAAATATGAACGAGAGAATATCCTTGTGATCAATGGGAGGGACTTTTTTTATTTCTAAGTATAATGGGGGTACAAATGTTTTTGGTTACATGGATTGCTTTTGTAATGCTTGAGTCAGAGTTTAAAGTGTTCCCATCACCCAGATAGTATTCATTGTACACGTTAGGTAGGTTTTTACACATCCCCTCCTCCCGTCTTCCCCTGCTTGATTTCCATTATGTTTTATTTCCCTCCATGCACATGTGTGCTCTTCAGTTAGTTCCAATTTAATAATGAGCACATATGGTGTTTGTTTTACCATTCCTTAGATACTTCACTTAGGAGAATGATCTGCAGTTCTAGCCAAATTGTTGCAAAAGGCTTTGTCATCCTTCTTCATGGCTGAGTAGTATTCCATGGTATACATATACCACATTTTTGTTAATCCACTCATGAATTGATGGACATTTGCATTGATTCCACATCTTTACAATTGTGAATTGTGCTGCCATATTCATTTGAGTACAGGTGTCATTTTGATAAAATGACTTCTTTTCCTTTGGGTAAACACCCAGCAGTGGGATTGCTGGATCAAATGGTGGATTGACTTTTAGTTCTTTGAGGAATCTCCATACTGTTTTCCATAGAGGTTGTACTAATTTGCAGCCCCACCAACAGAGGATAAGCATTCCTTTCTCTCTGCATCCATGGCAACATCTTTTAGTTTTGGACTTTTTAATAAAAGCTATTCTGACTGGGTAAGGTGATATCTCATTGTGGTTTTAATTTGCATTTCCCTGATGATTAGTGATGTTGAGCATTTTTTTTTTCATATATTTGTTGGCCAGTTGTCTATCTTCTTTTGAGTAGCTTCTTTTCATGTCTTTGGCCCACTTTTTAATGGGTTTTTTATGTTTTTTCCTTACTGATTTGCTTGAGTTCTTTTTAGATTCTGGTTATTAGCCCTTTATCAGATGTATAGTTTGTGAATATTTTCTCCTGGTCTGTAGGTTGTCTGTTTTCTCTGTTGATTATTTCCTTGGCTGTGAAAAAGCATTCTATTAATAATTTAATGAAGTCCCATTTATTTATTTTTGTTGTTGCTGTGATTGCCATGGGGGTCTTCTTCATAAAGTCTTTGCCTAGGCCAATACCTAGAAGAGTTTTTCGAACATTTTCTTCTAAGAGTTCTTATGGTTTCATGCCTTACATTTAAGTATTTTATCTAACTTGATTTAATTTTTGTGAGTGGTGAGAGATATGGATTCTGTTTCATTGTTCTGCATGTGGCTATCCAATTTTTCCAGCACCAATTATTGAATAGGGATTCTTTTCCCCAGTGTATATTGTTGTCTGCTTTGTCAAAGATCTGGGTTTTCCATTCTATTCCATTGGTCTATGTCTCTGTTTTTGTGCTAATACCATGCTATTTGATTACTGTAGCCTTGTAGTGTAGTTTGAAGTCTGGTAACTTGATGCCTCCCGATTTGTTCCTTTTGCTTAAGATTGCTTTGGCTATTCAGGCTCTTTTCTGGTTCCAAATGAAGTGTAGAATTATTTTTTATAGATCTGTGAAATATGACATTGATATTTTGATGGGTATTGCACTGAATCTGTAAATCACTTTGGGTAGTGTGGACATTTTACAATGTTGATTCTACCAATCCATGAGTATGATATGTCTTTCCATTTGTTCGTATCATCTGCGATTTCTTTTCTCAGTGTTTCATAGTTCTCTTTATAGAGATCTTTCACCTCCTTGCTTGAGTATATTCCTAGGTATTTTATTTTCTTTGCAGCAATTGTGAATGATAGTGAGTCTTTGATTTGACTCTCAGCTTGACTGTTATTGGTCAGGAATGCTACTGATTTGAGTACTGATAGGAATGCTACTGATTTGAGTACATTGATTTTGTAACCTGAGAGTTTGCTGTAGTTATTTATCAATTCCAGGAGTCTCTTGGTGGAATCTTTGGGATTTTCTAGATATAAGATCATATCATCTGCAAAAAGTGATAGTTTGACCTCCTCTTTCCTGATTTGGATAGACTTAATTTCTTTCTCTTGCCTAATTGCTCTGGCTAGGACTTCTAGCACTATATTGAATAGAAGTGGTGACGGTGGGCATCCTTGTCTTGTTCCAGTTCTTAGCGGGAATGCTGTCAACTTTTCCCATTCAGTATAATGCTGGCTGTGGATTTGTCACATACGGCTTTTATATTGTTAAGATATGTTCCTTCTATGCCTAGTTTGTTGAAGGTTTTTATCATAAAAGGGTGCTGAATTTTGTTGAATGCTTTTTCTGCATCTATTGAGATGATTGTATGATCTTTATTTTTGCTTCTGTTTATGTGGTGAATCACATTTATTGATTTATGTATCTTGAACCATTTTTGCATCCCTGACATGAAGCCCACTTGGTCATGGTGGATTATTTTTTTGATGTGCTATTGAATTCTGTTTGCTGGTATTTTATTGAGGATTTTTACATCTATATTTATAAGGGATATCAGTCTGTAGCTTTCTTTATTTGTTGTGTCCTTTCCTGGCTTTGGTATCAAGGTGATATTGGCTTCATAGAATGAGTTGAGCAGGATTTCCTCCGTCTCAATGTTATGGAATAATTTCTGCAGAACAGGTACCAACTCTTCTTTGTAGGTCTGATAAAATTTGGCTATGAATTCATCTGGCCTGGGGCTTTTTTTTGGAAGATTTTTTATTACTGCTTCAATTTTGTTGCTCCTTATTGGTCTGTTCAGGAGTTCCATTTCTGGGGAGGGACTTTTTAAACAAAATCCCAAATATACAAACTATAAGGGAAAAAATTTATAATGAAATCTTCAATAGGAGTGAAAATTAGTATTACTACTTTGGAAAACAGCCAGGAAGTATACAGAATAATTGAAGATGTCACTGGGGCCAGGCAATTCTACTGTCGGAAGCAGATAGATAGCTATCACCCCTAGGCTTTTAAGTCCTGGAGAAATTCTTACATGTTCACTCAAGGAGGCATGTGGGGCCTGGTGCAGTGGCTCACACCTGTAATCCTAGCACTTGGGGAGGCAAAGGCAGGAGGATTGCTTGAGGCCAGTAGTTTGAGACCAGTCTGAGCAACATAGCAAGACCACTTCTCTACAAAAATTAAAAAATTAGCCCATCATGGTAGAATGTGCCTGTAGTCCCAGCCACTGGGGAGGCTGAGGCGGGAGGATTGCTTGAGCTCAAATGTTTGAGGTTGCAGTAAGCTATGATGATGCCACTGCACTCTAGCCTGGGCAACAGAGCAAGACTCTGTCTCAAAAAAAAGGGAGGCATGTGGACAAATATTCGTTGTAGAACTGTGCATAATAGAGAAGAAATTTGAACAACCTAAAATTGCACTAGCAGAGGAATGAATGAATAAATTATGGTGTAGCCATAGAACAGAATACTATACAACAGTGATAAAGAAAGTTGTAACCAGGCCCAGTGGCTCAGGCCTGTAATCCTAGCACTTTGGGAGGCCAAGGCATGAGGATTGCTTCAGGCCAGGAGTTCATGACCAGCCTGAGCAACATAGCGAGACTTTGTCTCTGCAAACATTTTTTAAAGTTAGCCAGATATGGTGGCACATACCTGTAGTCCCAGCTACTACTTAGGAGGCTGAGGCAGGAGGATCACTTGAGCCTAGGAGTTTGAGGTTACAGTGAGCTATGATGACACCACTGCACTCTAGCCTGAGGAGCAGAGTGAGACCCTGTCTCAAAAAAAGAAACCAAGTTGCATGCATCAACGGGGATAAATTTAAAAAATACAATGCTGAGATAAAATACAAATTGGAGAAGGATACATGAAATATAAGACCATTTATATAGTTTTAAAATCTAGTAAACAATATACTTTGTTGTTTATAGATTATATAGACATATAAACAATGAGAAATACCAAATACAGAATGGTGATCACCTCTGGAGAAGAAAACAAAAGAACGGAATGAGAGAGAGATACACATGGGGACTTCAACTGTTTGTCTAATATTTTACTTTCTAAGCTGAGTAGTTGATATATGGATGTGTGTTATATTATTCTCTATACTGATTTGTACGCCTGAAATGTTTCATAAGTTTTTTAAAAAGCTATAAGGATCTACAACAAAATGTTAATAATAGTTAAATCTAGATCTGTGGTTCTCTAACTTTTGCCAACATCAGAATCATTGGGAGGGCTTGTTAAAACACCAGTTACTGGGCCCCATGCCTAGTTTTGATTCAGTAAGTCTGGTATACAGCCCAGGAATTTGCATTTCTAACAAGTCAAAGTGAGATTGTCAGTGAATTTAATTTTCTTCCTTGTGCTTTTCTGTGTTTTCCATTTATTCAGTGTGTTACTTTAGTGAAGGGTTTTTGTTATTTTTTAAATTGCTTTTATCTCTACTGCTCACTTTCATTTCCCTTCTGTAGGCAGCCATTCTAAGGTGTTCTATGCATAACTTTTTGTTTATATGTGTTCTTATAAAATACATATTGTTGTTTCATGTGTATTTCCCCCAAACTTTTATTTTTTCATTTTTCAAAATTCAGAACAGTTAAAAAAATAATATAATGAAAGCCCATGCACCCTTAATATTTCTCCAAATATTCTCCTACCTAACCATAATACCATTATCACACCTGAGAAAATTTAACAATAATTCAACAATAAGATCAGATACAGCCCATATTCAAATTTCCCAATTATCCCCAAAATGTTTCTAGAGCTTTCATTTTTTGATCCCAGAGTCTAATCAAAGTTTATGTATTACATTTGGTTGTTATATCACTTTAACCTCTTTTAATCTAAAATAGTACCCCTATATTTTTTGTTTTTTTCAGATGACATTGATGGTTTTGGAGAGTCCAGGCCAGTTGTCTTATAGTATGTCATATTCTGTATTCATTTGCTCTTTGCACATGATTAGATTCAGATGAAATATTTTCAGCAAGAATAGCACATAGGACATATGCTTTATTTTATACTTTTATTGCCTCAGGAGGTACATAATATCAGGTTGTCCCACTATCAAGGATGCTTTGTGTTTGTGTAATTTTATTTTATAGAAATATCTCTTACTTTTTTCATTCAACCTTATGTTTTTAAGGTCTATCCGTATTGCTGTGTACACATCTAATCCCTTGCTTCTAATTGTTCATGGCAACCGCAGTGTGCCTTCACTACATTTTCCCTGAATAGTTCCCCAGTGACAGACAGCAAGATTGCCTCCAGCTCCCCAATAATACTTCAATGAATATCCTTGTACTTGTCCCCTGATTGACCTATGTGAGGATTCCTTTTGGAACTTACACCCAACAGCTGAATGATTACATCCTAAAGTGTGCATATACTTAGTGTGACTAAGAACACCAATACTTTTAGATGATTCTCTAGAAGATGCACCAGTCCACATTTTCACTACGTATGAGGATTTCTGTGTCCCCACATCCTCACTAACAGTTGACATTTTCCATCTTTCTAATTTTTGCCAGTCTAACAGGTATAACGTAATATTTTACTTTGTTTTAGTTTACATTTCTCTGATTACTAATGAATTTCTGAGCACCTCTTTATATATGTGTTAACAGCGTCTTCAGTAAATCGCTTGCTTATATAGCTGGCCTGTTTTATTCTATTGGAGTTCCTATCTTTCCTGTTGATTTGCTGGAGTTCCTTATGGAGTCTAGCTATTAGTCAGTTTCAGACATTGTAAATATTCTCTCACTAATTTAACTTTGCCCATGATTGTCTTCTTTGAACAGAAATTGTTGATTTTGATGAAATCAAATTCATCAACTTTTTTGCTATGTGGTTTTTGGGTTGGGGGTTTTATTTAAAAAGTACTTCCCTCCTCCTACGCCAAAAAGATATTCTCCCACTTTTTTTTTTTCCATTACTTTCATAGTTTTTTTTTTTTTTTTCCTTTTTTGAGACAGAGTCTCACTTTCTGGCCTGGGCTAGAGTGCCATGGCATAAACCCAGCTCACAGCAACCTCAAACTCCTGGGCTCAAGCGATCGTTCTGCCTCAGCCTCCCGAGTAGCTGGGACTACAGGCATGCGCCACCATGCCCGGCTAATTTTTTTTCTATATATTTTTAGTTGGCCAATTAATTTCTTTGTATTTTTAGTAGAGACGGGGTCTTGCTCTTGCTCAGGCTGGTCTCAAATTCCTGAACTCAAGCGATCCGCCAGCCTCGGCCTCCCAGAGTGCTAGGATTACAGGCGTGAGCCACCGCCACCCGGCCTTACTTTCATAGTTTTACCTTTCTCTGTTAGGTTTTTATCCATCTAGAATCTACTCTCATATATGGTAATAGGGATGCAGTTTCATTTTTTTTTCCACTTGGTGAGCCATATTTCCCACCATCAAATACTAAACAGTTCCTCCTTTTCCTACTAATTTGCTAAGCCACCTTAATCATATATTATGGTGTACACACACATAGGTCTATTTCTGTTCTTGTACTAATACCACCTGAGTTTTAATATTTTATAATTTATCTTAATATCTGATGGGCCTTTTCTTCCTCTTTAGTTTTAAGGTTGTCTTAATGGTATATTGCCACCTAAATTTTATTAATAAAATGAATCTAGCAAGATCTTCAGAATTTCAACTGGGTTTTTTTGTTTGTTTTGTTTTGTTTTTTTTTTTGAGACAGAGTCTCACTTTGTTGCCTGGGCTAGAGTGCCGTGGCGTTAGCCTAGCTCACAGCAACCTCAAACTCCTGGGCTAAAGCTATCCTACTGCCTCATCCTCCCGAGTAGCTGGGACTACAGGCATGCGCCACCATGCCTGGCTAATTTTTTCTATATATATTTAGTTGGCCAATTAATTTCTTTCTATTATTAGTAGAGATGGGGTCTCGCTCTCGCTCAGGCTGGCCTCGAACTCCTGACCTTGAGCAATCCACCCGCCTCGGCCTCCCAGAGTGCTAGGATTA
>CAUYRT010035856.1:0-15129 GCA_963574885.1 Lepilemur ruficaudatus
TAGGAAAAGCTTAAAGTCAATGATAAATACAACTTTTAGCAATCTTAGAAACTGTTGCATAGTTCATTTAAAACACCCCACCTATATTAACATTCGTGACAAACAGTGCAAATTATCAAAAAAGATTAATATTGGCCGGGCGCGGTGGCTCACGCCTGTAATCCTAGCACTCTGGGGGGCCAAGGCAGGTGGATAGCTCAAGGTCAGGAGTTCAAGACCAGCTTGAGCAAGAGCGAGACCCCGTCTCTACCATAAATACAAAGAAATTAATTGGACAACTAAAAATATATGTAAAAAAAAAAATTAGCTGGGCATGGTGGCACATGCCTGTAGTCCCAGCTACTAGGGAGGCTGAGGCAGAAGGATTGCTTGAGCCCAGGAGTTTGAGGTTGCTGTGAGCTAGGCTGATGCCACGGCACTCTAGCCTGGGCAATAGAGCGAGACTCTGTCTCAAAAAAACCCCCCAAAAACCACAAACTGAGCAAAAAAAAAACCTCAAGAGGGTATCAAGGCTGACAGTTCCCTGGAAGAACAAGGAAGGCCGACTTAATGGATTTCTCACCCATAATATGTTGAAAGTGCGACCAATTTAAAATAAATGCGATTAAAACAAAGCTATGCCTACTAACAGTTATTGGGATTCAGAATGACAGGGAAGAGTCGGTCCACAGGATAGGAAGGTGGGCAAGCAGGCTGGTGTTAGGGATAGGGCTTAATCAAAACCAGTTCTCTGAAGCGTGTTTCTTCTAACAGGGAGATGCTTGTGTGAAGGACACAAACTAAGAAAGACATGAGATAAATTCTTCACGTAGGCTGGTGAGATTTTTGCCTTGGCCACTTCTGAACTTTTTACCAAAGGAACCATAGTATGTTAAAAAACAAACAAAAACCCCAGCTTTTAAAATCCACCTGCTGGCACTTGGCAAACAGAGCTCTCTGTGACAACCAAACTGGGTGCGGTTACCACCGCCCGGCAGAGTTTACCTGCAGGAAGCTGTCCTGGCAGCAGAGGAACTCGTTCTTCTTCATGATGGACTCGGTGGTCAGGATCAGTTCGTTTTTACTGAGAGCAGGCTCGCTCGGACACGGGAAGACTGCCTCGAGTATTAAAAGGAAATTCAGTTATGTGGGTGTGGGCTACAGAAAAGCGGGCAGTATTAGATGAGAAAACTCCCAAGAGATAAAATGACCTTACCCAGAGTGAGCTTTTAGCAACCTGTGATTTTTCCTTCAAAATATATTGTGGGGCAGGCATGGTGGCTCACACCTGCCGATGTGGGAGGAACGCTTGAGCTTGGGAGTTTGAGACTAGCCTGGGCAAGAAACAGTAAGACCTTGTCTCTACTAAAAATAGAAAAATTAGCCAGATGTGGTGGTGCATACCCATAGTTTTTGTCCAAGAGTTTGAGGTTGCCATGAGCTATTTTTTTAATCTTTTTTTGTTTTAGACAGAGTCTCGCTCTGTTGCCTGAGCTAGAGTGCTGTGGCATCAGCCTAGCTCACGGCAACCTCAAACTCCTGGGCTCAAGCGATCCTTCTGCCTCAGCCTCCCAAGTAGCTCGGACTACAGGTGTGTGCCACCATACCCAGCTAATTATTTTTATTTTTAGTTGTCTGGCTAATTTCTTTCTATTTTTAGTAGAGACAGGGTCTCGCTCTTGCTCAGGTTGGTCTCTAACTCCTGAGCTCAAGCGATCCTACCGCCTTGGCCTCCCAGAGTGCTAGGACTATAGGTGTGAGGCACTGCGCCCAGCTTACGATGAGCTATTAATATGATGATGCCACTGCACTCTACCTGGGGTGACAGAGCCAGACTCTGTTTCAAAAAACAACAACAAAATGTATTGTGGACTCTGCCTTTTATATGAAGGTGAAGATCGGATAAACTGATACTCTATCCTACATAGATTTCTGGGTATTCAGCTGGTGTTGTTCCTTTACTTCCCAACCTTTACCCCACACAGATTTGCATTAAAAATATAAATTGTTATTTAAAAAGCCCCAAACATTTCAAGAGCAAAAATACTCTCCTACTCCTCAAGCTTGTGGGATTTTCCCAATGTTTTAATGGCTGCATTATTATTCTTTTGTATGGACAGATCATATTTGACCTGTCCTCTATTGATGATTTGCCCCCACTGCAAACAACCTGGAAAAAACATTCTTGGCATATTTAAACCGTTTCTGGAAGGCAAATTCCTATAAGTGGAACTATTGGGTTAAAATGGACATACATTTAAATTCAGATCAATATTGTCAAACTACCCTCCAAAAAGGTTGCTCCAAATTATATTCCCAGTTAAAGAATGTGAAATGTGCCTGCTTTTCAGTACCCATGACTTACAGAACTGGTCTCTAGTACATTCTACTAGATAGAGAGAGAAACCAAAGCCCTCTTCTGTTAGCATTTGGTTACTTACAATACTAGACTTTCAATTCACAACAATTTATTTTTTCCTTTTAATATTGAAAACTTATATAGAGTAACAAAGATAAAAGATATTAATCCAGTGCTTAGGTAGATATGACTGAAGTAGTAACTGCAAATGATATTCCAAATAGTACCTCCACTGTAAAGAAACATCCTCAAAAACACTGTAACTCCAGATATGATGATAAATCTTACTTTGATGTTGTCCAGAACTCTTTTAAACTCCAAAGGTTCATCTTTTCCTTCCATAGCTGCAGGATCTAAGCCATCTCCTCCATAAATGAACTGGATAATATCACCGGTAGAGCTTCGGACTGTCAAATCATACTGGGAGCAAAGATCTTCAAGGGATTTTACAAGCCTTCTCTAAAGGAAAAGGAGGAGAAAGCTCAGCTGCTTTGACTAGTCACATGTGCAGAGGATGAGGTTTGCAACTCCAAGTTTCAAGGTTACAAACACTTTAATCACATAAAATTCCTTTATCAGAAACTCTTTAAAGAGTCCCCTTAACCCAAGAACAAGGCTGTGAGTGCCTCACTAGCCTGTGCACTGGGATTTACAATATGCTCCAGCCTCCAGCGCTTTATAGAATACACACAATTTAAACTCCACCACCCACAAAGGACTTTGCAAACACTGTTTTTCTAGGCTGTTCTGCCTTCTCTCTCTTTCTCCCTAAGGTATACACTAATGCAATAGCTTTTCGTTTCTAAACAGACCTTAAGCCAGGACTCCTACAGACTTCAATATGAATTACAGAGGATCAGGTGCAGGCCCTCTTCTGGGACAGAAGGGGAGAAGAGAAACAGGGACAGCATTGTCTGAACCAGCGGGCAGCAATCACTTCTCAAAGCTGCTTAGGGGGAGAATTGTCCACCAGCAGAACCCTCCAGTCAGCAGTGCAATGGTGGCTCAGTGAATTAAAAAGGAAGAAATCTTCCTCCAGGCAGCTTCAAAACAAAAATCTCTTATGCCAGAACCAATTTGTTCTAGGTTAACACACTGCTCTGGGAAAGTCATACTTTCTACTTCAGAAAGGTAAAGATGAAAAATAAAGTCAAAACACATTACGGCAAGAGTGGTAAAGGCATTTCACAGTCTGTTGGGTTTTTGACAAGAAGCAGCACACTCAAAAACTGAAGGGCAGTTTCTCATCAAAAGATGATTAGAAGTATCAGATGCAGAAAAGACTACGGAAATAAGTGTCTACCTCGACTCCACTGTCACCCTAATCACCCTTGTTTGTTCTGGCCCGCTCAGTCACATCTCTGGGTTGCCTGTCCTGGTTTCCTAGCTTTCAAAGGGCTCTCTTCCACAGTCAGGAGAGAGAGGAGAGAGACACCAAGTTCATGGCCCAGCAATTTGGAGTGTCCACTTTATCTGGTATTGTAATTAGTTAAAAATGTTAAAATTTTTTCCCAAAAAACCCAAATTAAATTATGAAGTAGAGGGTAGAAATGACAATTAGAGACTGAAAAGACGGCGTCCTCTGCTTGTGGTCTTATGGAAGAAGACAGGTGGGACATATTTTTCACTCCGCTGCCATTAGGGGTACTTTTTTTTTTTTGAGACATAGTCTTACTCTGTTGCCCAAGCTAGAGTGCTGTGGCATCAGCCTAGCTCACAGCAACCTCAAACTCCTGAGCTCAAGCGATCCTTCTGCCTCAGCCTTCCAAGTAGCTGGGACTACAGGCATGCACCACCATGCCCAGCCAATTTTTTCTATATATATTTTTAATTGTCCAGCTAATTTCTATTTTTTTTAGTAGGGACGAGGTCTCGCTCTTGCTCAGGCTGGTCTCGAACTCCTGAGCTCAAATAATCCACCCGCCTCGGCCTCCCAGAGTGCTAGGATTACAGGCATGAGCCACTGTGCCGGCCCATTAGGAGTACTTTCGTGGCAAAGTTTGAGAAGCACGAGCACAGAGAACCGTTAGTTTAGCCCTGGTGCCCAGAGCTTATAATCCTAGAGCTACACAACCACTGGGGAAGCAGCTTTCCCTCTGAGAGTCCAAGCCCTCCAGCAGGCACTAGAGTAGATCACTGGAGTTAATTAGAATGATATTAGTTATGAATTACATACCAATGTTCTCCTCTAGGAGAGCTTTGGTATATGTGGCTCTGGCCTGGTCTTTTTTAAAATTTTTTATTTTATTTCAGCATTCAAGTACAAATGTTTAGGTTACATATATTGCCCTTGCCCCACCTGAGTCAGAGCTCAAGCTGTCCATCCCCCCGACAGTGCGCACCGCACCCATTAAATGTGTATATACCCACCCCCCATCCTCCTCCCATCTGCCTGACACCCGATCAATATTATTACTATATGTGCACTTAAGTATTGATCAGTTAAAATCAATTTGATGGTGAGTACATGTGGTGCTTTCTGGCCTGGTCTTGATCATTCAAGGCATATAGCATGATTTGGAACATACCACCTTTTTAAAAATTGTTCATTAATTTGTCAGGGCATTTACCTTCTAAATTTTTTCTTTTAAGTACGAAGATCAGATAAATCATAGCTCACGTGCAAAATGTGTAAACACTCAATAGTCAAAACTCACAGAGCCCTGTCCTGCTCTGTTGCTAACGGCCTACATTTATTCAAGTTACCTGCATGTATCCTGTTTCAGCTGTCTTTACAGCTGTGTCCACTAGACCTTCCCGGCCGGCCATGGTGTGGAAGAAAAACTCAGTTGGTGTCAAACCGGAATAAAAGCTATTAGCCACAAAGCCTTTGGCAGCTGGGAGCTAAAGAGAGGTAGAAAAAAAAAGAAAAATCAAAGAAAAAAAGTTCAAGCCCCACAATTCTGAAATCCATTCAAATCAGAATTTGTCCCACCTTTAGACTATAAAGACCTGGCCAATATACTCTTATTAAACGGTGGGTTTTATATGCCCTTTCCTAGAAGAGAAATAATTTAGACAAATCTTCCTTACCAGACGCAAGAAAGGCGAGGTCCTAGTCAGGGCTGGCGCTGGTGCCAGTGGCAGGCAGTTAGCTCAGGAAAGGGAAACCTAAGCTCCGCTGCTCTCCTAAAGCAGGTGAGCCATCATGGACCTCAGGGGGCACCCTGCTGATAGAGGCAGCTTGGCCCTTCCATACATGCTTCCTGTGGGCCAGACCTGGCCACCTCCAAAACACTACCATGCATTGCCAGTGTGTACGGGGTTTCATTCTGGGGCACTGAAAATGATCTAAAAGTAGATTGTGGTGATGTTTGTACAACTCTGTGAATATACTAACAGTCACTGAACTATATAATTTAAATGGGTGAATATTATGATATATGAAGTACATCTCCATAAAATAGCAAATAAAAAAAAATATATATAAAACTCCACATGAAGTGGCCAGTGGTCTCTGATCTGGATAGATCTGTGTTCCTTAGGAGATAATCTAGATAAAGAGGCCTTCAAAGTTCTACCTGACCCATTACTGCTTACCTTGGAGTGTTTTTCAAAGTGAGGCAGGGACCTGTTTTCAAAGCCATCTGGCACTCGAGAGCCGCTGATGGCCTGCTGTCCGACACAGGCAATCATCTGTGATATGTTAATGAAGGAACCTGGGGACACGGGTCGGAAATGGAACATTGATTTACCAAAATGACATTCACTGAAGTGCAAGCAGACCAGAGGGGCGAGACAGGAATACAACAGAGCAAAGGTCCTTATTCTCGACAAGTTTATAGTCCAGGGAGAGTAAAAGATGACCCCTGTCTTTTACTGTCCACAGTCCAGGGATACAATCAAGATAAGATAGAGCTGTAAGGAACACAAGAACAACGGAGCGAGGGTGAGGAGCTTGAGAGCAAGTTTTGGTTGGAGGAAAGGCTGGGGAAGCACCAGGTGAATCTTCCAGAGGACTTCAGCTACCAGGATGGACTTTTGGAGGACGTTACGATTTGGACATAAAGAGGGATGGGGGAAAAATATAAAGTAGAAGGAAGAGTAGGAAGCAAAGACACACCTCAGGAGCAGGAAGCAGGAGAACAATAGGGTAAAAGGCAGCAAAGTTACAGTCTGGATGTTTTTCTATAAACTAAACTTACAGAAATAAGAAGAGCACGGAGGTGTTGAATTTGAATGCAGTATCATGAAACCCAATGCTTTAAGGGCCTGGGCCATACATGAAATTAAAGACTTTTTCTACATCACTAAATACAATAAGAAAAAAAATCCCTAGTTTGCTTCTTATTTTAAAAGACCAAGTTTGCTCAAAGCACTCTCAAACTCAGAAATCCACACACATTACCAACAAGTTCTTTGAAAGCAGTTAAACTTCCTAAAATGTAAGTAAGGCTCTATGATTTAAAAAGATATGCCCTTAAAGAAATGAAATGCCTGCTTGAAGTTATGACTATGACATTTTCTGGAACCAAACCAGCCCATGTGGAGGAGAACACACTGACAGCAGGCACCGGAAGGGGCAGGCACACCTTTAGAGCCACACAGGGCCATGGTGAGGGGGCTGTTGCTCTTGTCAAGCTCCCGGAGGCAGGCGCTGCCGGCATGATCTCGGATCACAGAGAGCTCCTTCAGGATCAGTGCCTAGCGGGAGAAAAGGAGAGATTCACGGTGGCTTGTCCTCTGGCTCTGTGGATTACAAACGTTCAACTTGACATTTAAAGAAATTTGAAAATATTTAAGCAAAATGTCAGATTTCCAATCAAGAAAGGTTTCAGAGCCTTAGAGGAGCAAAATGCCCTAGCTATATGAATATGTGCAACTTCCACAAGGTTCTAAAATCAGGGTGGAAGGGAAAAATTGATTAGTAACAAAAACTTGAAAACTCCTTTAAATGGCCCATAAAGTAGACTGTATGGCTTTGCGTACAGTACCCTACACAACATCCTGCATAAATGTATAAAGATATTATGGGCCGGGCACGGTGGCTCACGTCTGTAATCCTAGCACTCTGGGAGGCCGAGGCAAGAGGATCACTCAAGCTTAGGAGTTCGAGACCAGCCTGAGCAAAAGCGAGACCCTGTCTCTGCTAAAAATAGAAAGAAATTAGCTGGACAACTGAAAATATACAGAAAAAATTAGCCGGGCATGGTGGCGCATGCCTGTAGTCCCAGCTACTTGGGAGGCTGAAGCAGGAGGATTCCTTGAGCCCAGAAGTTTGAGATTGCCGTGAGCTAGGCATTCTCTCAAAAAAAAAAAAAAAAAGGCTGGGCACGGTGGCTCACGCCTGTAATCCTAGCACTCTGGGAGGCCGAAGAGGGCAGATCGCTCAAGGTCAGGAGTTCGAAACCAGCCTGAGCAAAAGTGAGATCCCGTCTCTACTAAAAATAGAAAGAAATTAATTGGCCAACTAATAATACATAGAAAAAAATGAGCCAGGCATGGTGGCGCATGCTTGTAGTCCCAGCTACTCGGGAGGCTAAGGCAGGAGGATCGCTTGAGCCCAGGAGTTTGAGGTTGCTGTGAGCTAGGCTGACACCATGGCACTCCAGCCTGGGCAACACAGTGAGACTCTGTCTCAAAAAAAAAAAAAAAAAAAAAAAGAAAAAAAAAGAAAGAAAAAGATATCATGTAGCAAGTGAAAGAGAATTGCTTGTCCTGTCTATAAATTTTGTCTCATTTTTCTTGTCAAGCACACATCTGAATTCCCACAAGCCAAGCATGTGATGAGGAGACTCTACAGGGATATTTTGGCCCATGAGCTCATTCACACACTGTCACTCCTCAATGCATAACTTGGGACGCTGAGTCAGTTAGGAGTCATGGCTCCATTAAAAATTGACATTGCCAAGGCCTCACATAATAGTCTAGGTACGTATCAGTGAGAAACATCCATCTCTCTCTCTCTCTCTCTCTCTCTCTCTCTGTGTCAAACTCAGTGAGATTAAGAAGGAGCTAATGCTGAAAATCTCACACAATTCTAGTTTCTCTCTGCTTCAAAAAATCTATTTCATCACAAAGCTTCTCAGTGCTTAAAGAGTCTTTCTTCCACACTCAGATAAGTTAGAGCTTGAAGCTATGGGCTGCAGAGGAGGCAGAAGAGAGCCTATTGTATCCAGACTGCTGACCCCGTTGCTGGAAGAAGAATTTCAGGCTCTTAGAGGCTGGTGGTTATTCTGCCGCTGACCCATGCTGGTCTAGCTTTCAGCTACACTAGTTTCAAATGTGAGGGGCAGCAGACTGGGTATGTGATGATTAGACACAAATTTTCCCTCTTTTCTATCAAGTCTTTTTAGAAAACCATCCATTCAATCCCTTGAGCCCAGTAGTTGGAGGCTGCCGTGAGCTGCGATGGTGCCACTGTACTCTAGCCTGGATGACACAGTGAGACCTTGTCTCTCTCTTTTTTTTGTTTTTGAGACAGAGTCTTAGTCTGTTGCCTGGGCTAGAGTGCCGTGGCGTCAGTCTAGCTCACAGCAACCTCAAACTCCTGGGCTCAAGCAATCCTCCTATCTCAGCCTCCCGAGTAGCTGGGACTACAGGCATGTGCCACCATGCCCGGCTCATTTTTTCCATATATTTTTAGCTGGCCAAATTGATTTATTTCTATTTTTAGTAGAGATGCGGTCTCACCCTTGCTCAGGCTGGTTTCAAACTCCTGACCTTGAGTGATCCTCCTGTCTCGGCCTCCCAAAGTGCTAGGATTATAGGCGTGAGCCACCGCGCCCGGCGAGACCTTGTCTCTTAAAACAAACAACATGACAACCAATCCCTACCTCTCACAAAAAACCCACCCATTCAAAGAGTTGTGGTGCCCGTGTCCACCTGAAGGAGGCTGAAAGTAGAAAGGACAGAAGCACTCAAGACCAGTCGCAGAAGGGGCCCAAGTGTGCCGTGGGAACAAGAGCAGCCCCGTGTGGCTGAATGAGCAGATGGCCGTGTTCTTACCACCTGGGATGTGAAAGCTGGGAGGGACGTGGGGACCTATCAGAGGCCTCCGGAAACAAATGAGAGCACACACAGCCAGCCCAGGGCCCAGAAGGATGGACACCACTGCCTCGAATTGCCCACTCTCTTTTGCCACCTTCTCCCCATGGCTCACAGCACAATCCCTGTGGACACCGTTTCAGCCACCATGCACACAAAATGCGGACCCTGAGCTGAAGTGCCAGACTCACTTCCAGGGTCTCCTCGGCAGTGCAGCCGGGCTGCTGCTGCAGCTTGCCCGTGTTCAGGGCTTCGATGTACTCGTCACACTTCTTGTAGCCAGCGTTCAGCAATTCGTACTTGGCCTTCAGCAGTCCTCGGCCAGGTGTGACGTCACCGATCCCAATCGAGAACCCACGGTTAGCTGCAGAAGAGTTGGCAGGCAGAGTAAGAATAGAGAGCTGTAAATGAGACTCAGTAAGCCTATTTAGTACGATTTACATTTGCTTGATATAGTTTGTACTATATACGAACTACTTACATGTAAAGTATAAAGAAGTTGTATCGTCACAGAATTTGTCACAATTTAGTTAATAGCTTCCTGTCTCAGACCCTAGGGAGTTACACAAAATGACTAAGACTCACTGACTCCTCTCAGAGACCTTACCTCCAAGTGGGAACACAGCGATGTTTCCAACTGACTACATTATACAGCAGGCCAACGTTAAGTTCCAGAGTGGCCTGAGAAGTGAGCTACAGAAAGTGAGCCATCTGACTTCCGGCTCTAAGAGAGCACAGTAGAGACTTGTCTGCCCCCTTCACGTCTCAGAAGTCATCCCAAAACAGAGAATAGGGAGTAAATGTAAGCTACACCTTTGACGGAACTAGGTGCCATCATTATTCCAACCATAATATACCATATGCAGGAATAAAGTGGGTGGAAGAGTGGCCACTGGCTTAGCCGGGTAGGGAAGGGGATGCTTAAAAGTGTCTATAAATGAGAGGACTAATGAGCCTGGAAAGGCTCAGTAATGAGATCGCCAGGTCCTGCAGGTGCTGGAGATAATGAATGTGCTGGAAACAATGAAATCAAGTGGAAAGTCTACATAAGGCTCCAGGCCCTTACCCCTGTGGCAGATGGCAGTTTACTCCATGAGAGATGGCATCACGGAGGCTCTGGATGTGGGCATACTAGGCACAGGCAGAGGGGACAACTGAAAATAAGGTCACTGAAGGAAAGCCTGTATATTCCAGAGTTGAGAACCCTTAGCCTGATTCCCTGTCCAGCTCCCTGAATCTCAGCAGCCATGTCTCTCCTCCTTTGGTAGGAGATTGAAGCTGAAAAGAGGATTTCTGGAGAAATTAAGCTTCCCTAGAGAAAAGTATTACTGATAGGGTTATCTGGTAGTCCATCAGTAAAAAAGCTGATAAGAAAAAAAGAGAAGACACAAATAAATAAAATCAGAGATGACAAAGGAGACATTACAACTGATAGTGCAGAAATTCAAAGGGTCATTAAGAGACTACCATGAGCAACTATGTGTCAATGAATTGGAAAACCTAGAAGAAACGGATAAATTCCGAGACACATACAACCTACCAAGATTGAACCAGGAAGAAATCCAAAACCTGAATAAACCAATAACAAATAATGAAACAGAAGCAGTAAATAAAAAGTCTCCCAACATAGACCTGGACCTGATGGCTTCACTGCTGAATTCTACCAAGCATTCAAAGAAGAACTAATACCAATCCTACTTAACTATTCCAAAAAATCAAGGAGGAAGGGATATGCCCAAACTCATTCTACCAGGCCTGTGTTACCCTGATACCAAAACCAGACAAAGATACAACAAAAAAGGGAAACTATAGACTCATAACTCTGATAAACATAGATGCAAAAATCTTCAACAAAATATTAGCAAACCACATTCAACAACACATTAAAAAGATTATTCAGCATGATCAAGTGGATTCATTCCAGGGATACAATAATGATTCAACATACGCAAATCAATCCATGTGATGTATCATATCAACAGAATGAAGGACAAAAACCATATGATCATTTCAATTAATGCTGAAAAAGCATTGATAAAACTCAACATCACTTCATGATAAAAAGTCTCAAAAATCTAGATATAGAAGGAACTTACCTCAATATGATAAAAGCTATATATGACAGACCCACAGTGAGTATCATACTGAATGGGGGAAAATGAAAGCCTTTTCTCTAATATCTGGAGCAAGACAAGGATGCCCACTCTCACCACTGATACTCAACATAGTCCTGGAAGTTCTAGCTACAGCAATCAGACAAGAGAAAGAAATAAAGGGCATCCAAATCAGAAAGGAAGAAGTCAAACTACCCTTGTTTGTGGATGATAGGATTTTATATCTAGAAAATTCTAAAGACTCCATAAAAAAACTATTAGAAGTGATAAACAAATACAGTAAAGTTGTAGCATACAAAATTAACATACAAAAATCAGTAGCATTTTCTAAATTTTAGAAAAAATAATTCTAAAATTTATATGGAATCACAAAAGACCCACAATAGCCAAAGCCATCCTGAGCAAAAAGAACAAAACTGGAGGAATCACATTAACTGACTTTGTATTTTACT
The DNA here is from genome assembly GCA_963574885.1 of Lepilemur ruficaudatus. NCBI lineage: Eukaryota > Metazoa > Chordata > Mammalia > Primates > Lepilemuridae > Lepilemur > Lepilemur ruficaudatus. The sequence goes on from CAUYRT010035856.1 coordinate 11,892, forward strand.
ACAGAGCTATAGTAAGCAAAAAGGCATGGTACTGGCATAAAAACAGACACACAGACCAATCGAACAGAATTCAGAACCCAGAAACAAATCCATACATCTACAGTTAACTTATCTTCAACCTAAGAATGCATTAAAGACTTAAATCTAAGACCTAAAACTATGAAACTACTAAAAGAAAACATTGGGGAAACACTTCAGGACATTGGTCTGGGCAAGGACTTCTTGAGTAATACCCCCAAAGCACAGACCATCAAAACCAGTTTAGACAATTAGACAAATGGGATCACATCAAGCTAAAAAGCTTCTGCACAGCAAAGAAAACAAACAACAAAGGGAAGAGACAACACAAAGAATGAAAGAAAATATTCGCAAACTACCCATCTGACAAGAGATTAACAACTGGAATATATAAAAGAGCCCCAACAATTCAATCAGAAAAATGCAAATCAACATGATGAGATATAATCTCACCCCAGTTAAAATGGCTCTTATCAAAAAGACAGGCAATAATGAATTCTGGCGAGGATGTGCCATATACTATTGGTGGGAATGTAAACTAGTGCAATGGCTATGGAGAACAGTATGGAGATTCCTCAAAAAAGTAAAAACAGAACTACCACGTGACCTAGCAATCCCACTGCGGTGGACACCGGGTCATCTCTCAGCCATGCTTGAACAGAGCAGTTCTTGGAACACCTGTTCTCACACGGACTGTTTCTTGTTGATCGGCCTCAAGACGCCCTGTGACTTGCAAACAAGCCAGGGCGCCTTGACCAGCAAACGGGAAAGGGCAAAGGAGACGCAAACGTCAACACCCTGAGGCAGAGCGTTGAGAATCAGTCCATGCTGACACGAAAACATTCTGAGAACAGAAAACAGCGGTGGGAGAAGGTGGGGTAGACTGGGACAGATGCCAAAAGAACAGTGCTAAAAATAAAGACGCTGCAGGCGAGAGGGGCTGCAGTCTTATACCGTCTTTGTGTGTTTGTCATTTGTCTTCTGTGTTCATTTCTCCTCCCCAAGTGGGGCCACAACATCCCACTGCTAGGTACATATCCAAAAGAAGGGAATTCAGTATATTGAAAAGATAGTTGCACTTCTGTGTTTATTGCAGCACTATTCACGATAGCCAAGATTTGGAAGCAACTTAAGTGTCCGTCAAAGGATGAATGGATAAGGAAAATGAAAATGTGGTACATATACACAGTGGAATATCATATTGCCATAAAAAAGAATGAAATCCTGCCATTTACAACAACATGGGCAGAACTGGAGAATATTATGTTAAGTGAAATAAGCCAAGCACAGAAAGACAAATCTTGAATGTTCTTACTCATATGTGGGAGCTAAATATTAAAACCAACTGATCTCATGGAGACAGAGAGTAGAATGATGGTTACCAGAGGCCGCAAGGGTGGTGGGGGTAGGGTGGATAAAGTGAGGGTGGCTAATGGGAGCAAAAATATAGTTAGATAGAATGAACAATATTTGATAGCACAAATATTGCGTAACAAAGTGACTATAAACAACAAGAAGTTAGGGTATACTTTAAAATAACTAGAAGAGTGGAATTGGAATGTTCCTAACACAAATAAATGATAAATGCCTGAGGTGACGTATACTGCAATTACCCTAATTTGAGTCACATTGTATGCCTATATGAAAACACATGTACCCTATACATATATACAACTTGATGTACCCATAATAAAAAAAAGCTGCTCCCAGCTCAATCAAGGAACTGAGAGGTCCATGAAACCAATCAGTCGCATTTCCAATCACAGTCTCAGGCCTCATTCCTAGAATATGAATGGATAGCCAGGGACCACCACATATTTGAGGAACGTTTTTAACATGAAAGAGAGAAGACAACAAATGCACAAGAAAAAGAAACTAAAAGGAAAGAGAAAATTCAGGCAGCAAATACAATAAAACTATGAATATTATCTCAGAGCAATCAGAGACAGTATACCTAGGGATCAAGGCAAGAAAGTCTTAAAAACAAAACACTACTTGGAAATAAGAATAATGTAAAATATTATTGGAAATTAAATAAATGGTAGTGAAGAACTTTAAAAAATCAATAGACATGTTAAAAGATAAAGTGAATCCAGAATAAAGAAATGCATACAGGGAAAAGAAGATAAAAAACTAGAGAATTGATCCAGAAGCTCTAACATGCAATTTTCAAAGAGAAAGAACAGTGGAAGTAGAGAAATTTTTCAATGACATAACACAAGAAAATTTCCAGAACTGACGGGCACACAGTTGCAGATTTAAAGAGCTTACTGGGTGTTTAACACAGTAAATGAAAAAAGATTCACACCAACGATATATCATTGTGAATTTTCAGAATAAGAACAAAGGATTTTCAGTTTCCAGAGTGAAAAAACAACACAAATAAAAAAAATTTGGGAATGAGAATGGCAATACACATTAACAGCAACTCTGAAAGCTATAAGAGCATAGAGCAATACCTTTAAAACTCTGAGGGAAAATAATTTTCAACCTAGAATTGAATATCCAGGCAAGTATAAGAGTGGAATAAAGATTTCTTTGGCATGCAAGCATCCTGACACATGGCACACTCAAAACAGAGCAAACACAATAGGGAGCTACGGCAGATTTTGAGAAGAGGACTGAAAAGTAAGTTCAAATCTATAGTCAAATCAGTCAGTACTGAGTTAATTTCATTATTAAAGCACACATGATTTAGCCTGAAACAAGTATCTTTTTTTGTGTGTATAAGTGTGTGTGGTGGGGGAGAATGAAACTGTAAAGGAACAAAATAACACAAACCTCTAAAACTCCAAAAACTGCCCCAGTATAATGAGGACGCTGAGATACTCACACAGGTACACGGGGGCCAGCCTGGCAAGCCGTGACATGGCATCAGCAGCTTCGTTCTGCCCCCAGTCTCGCAGCAAAATGTAGAAGATATTGTTCTTGGATCCTGACCCTAGGGTTCCTTTGTCCATGCTGCCGCTCATCAGTTCGCTGTTCTGGATTGTGACGTCTGGAAGAATGATGACGATGATGCATTGAGACAATTACTTATTACTCTGCCTCATTCCAAAATGAATTTGAGGCAGTTAAGAAAATACGTTCCCAGGATAAAAGTTAAAGCAAAACGAAGAGAACTTCTTTTTAAAGATTTTTTTTTTTGGCCGGGCGCGTGTGGCTCACGTCTATAATCCTCGCACTCTGGGAGGCCGAGGCAGGTGGATCGTTTGAGCTC
>CAUYRT010035858.1:0-16355 GCA_963574885.1 Lepilemur ruficaudatus
TTTATAGTAGAGACGGGGTCTCGCTCTTGCTCAGGCTGGTCTTGAACTCCTGACCTTGAGCAATCCACCTGCCTCGGCCTCCCAGAGTGCTAGGATTACAGGTGTGAGCCACTGCACCCGTCCTAAAAATCTCATTTTTCAACTAACTTCATCATCTGTATAAACTTAAATAAACTACGTTAACCTCCAATAGCAGCAAATGTGGTCATTTTGCTAGTTGAACTTTAATACTAGCAACAAAGTGATGCTTGACAAAACTGTGATTGAACAAAACAGAGTAGAAATGATGTGCAAATTTTTAACTGAATCCCCAGTTAAAGTGGTTTCAATTTAGCTTATAAGTTTAAGGTGATGGTTTTCAAATAAGGTGCAGTGAATATTTGAATTCTCACTACATGGTTTTATGAGTGTTCTACAAATCTAGACAAAATTAGCTGGATAAGAAGGTGCACTGAAAGAAACTTGTGGCATTCATCTTAGCATTCATCTTCTCGTTAGTTTGGTAGAACTGCCAAAAGAACATTTATCAGAAATGAAAATCAAATGAATGCAAGCATTTTTCACTCCCTTTTAAAGAAGCTCTTCTAAGGATAAGTAAACAAAAGCACAAATGTGACAGTTAACAAATGTCCACCATATAGATAGATAGATAGAGATATTGCCAATGATAGGAAGTGCTGGAATCTTTAAAGGTGAATTAAATCTAGAGCCTACTCTGAAGAAGTGTATGGTCTTTGATAGATTGAACATGTATCGAAAGCTGTGTGGTAGAAGTAATAATAGATAATTCTTACTGTGTGCCAAACCCTGTTCTAAGCACTCCTTTAATTGTCACAGCAACTTTATGAACTAGGTATAATAGTTATCGTAGATGAGGAGACTGAAGCACAGAGGTTAAATAAAATTTCCAAAGTCGTACAGCTAATGAGTGGTGGAACTGTGTAACCTTGTCTGCTCTCAGGTTACATGTTGTAAACCATTATATTTTACTGAGTCTTAAAAAAAGAAGTGGGTGTTCACAGGAATGATTTTCTAAACCAAACTGAATATTAATAGCTTTTGAGGGATCTTCACTTGCAATTGATTATGAGATCTTAACCTGCTATTTATGTCATTTCTGATTTTCTGGCCCCAGAGAGTTTCATAATATTATTCAATAAGCCTTACCGAACATTAAAGTAGAAAGATTCCTTCTTGTGGCTCTGAAGCTAGGGACATAGGGGAACTACCACCAGGGAAAAAAGTGTTTAATGAAAAACTAAAACTCTGGCCGGGTGCAGTGGCTCCCGCCTGTAATCCTAGCACTCTGGACGGCCGAGGCGGGTGGATCGCTCAAGGTCAGGAGTTCGAAGCCAGCCTGAGCAAGAGCAAGACCCCGTCTCTACTAAAAAATGGAAAGAAATTAATTAGCCAACTAAAAATATATAGAAAAAATTAGCCGGGCATGGTGGCACATGCCTGTAGTCCCAGCTACTCAGGAGGCTGAGGCAAAAGGATTGCTTGAGCCCAGGAGTTTGAGGTTGCTGTGAGCCAGGCTGACGCTACGGAACTCACTCTAGCCTGGGCAACAGAGCGAGACTGTCTCAAAAAAAAAAAAAAAAAAAAACAAAAAACTAAAACTCTTCTGGCCTAGACAGATAGAAGGAATTAATTGCTCTAGAATTTTCAAATGACTTGTGTGCCTGGGAACAAGTCTAATAGGTCAGGAGACTGGTCTGTCCATGGGCAAGGTAACACAGCCATGAGACGTGTGAGGGCAGACTATGTGCAGACTGCCTTAAGAACAAGTTTATGCTTTTAGCAGAAGACTTACGTCCCTCTGCCCTCAACTTTCTTTTTGGCAGGGATGGAAGAAGGAACATCATTTAATTTTTAAAAAAAGGCTTAATGATAGAAAATTTCAAATATACACAGAAATAGAATAGTATAATGAATTCCTATGTACGCATTACATAGCACCAACCATTATCAACCTGTGGTCAATCTTATTTCATCTGTTTTCTTTCCCTACACCTATCCCTACTGAAATGTTTTAAAGCAAATTCTGATTATCATTATTTAATCCACATAAATGTCAGTCACATGTCTTCGAAGTGATAAGGACTCTTAAATACGTAACATCGTTACTATTCATCATTAAATGAATGAAACGATATTACCAGATAGGTACTCAGTGTTCACATTTCCCCAAAAGCCTTATAAAGCCTGTTCATATTAATTTGTTCAAGTTGAGATTGCAACAAAGTCCAGGAGCACATTGTGTTTGGTTGATGTATCTATTAAGTTTCTTTAAATTTATAGTAGTTCCCTCTTCTCTCTCTTTTACCATTTGTTGAAAAAAATTGGTTCATTTATTTTGTAGCATTTCACACATTTTGGATTTGGCTTATTACATCCTGTTAGTGTTTAACCACAAACCTCAATTTGTGGACTACATTTACAGGCAATAAATAATTCTTAATTGTGTCCCCTAAGAAATGAAAGTGTTGTTCATATCTTAATGTTTTTGAGAATGGGAAATATTTAATGAGGATCAAAAAAAAAAAAAAAAAACCTAGATAGGGAGAGAGGAATATAATAGTGCTGTAGTTATTGCTTATACTAATACAGTAATAGCTTTGTGTAGAAGATGCCTATTCATTTTCTACCTTGGTTGTTTGCTTTTGTAATAACACAGTTGGATTTTGATTTAAATTGGACTATAAATTGTTACTTAAAAATATCTTAAAAGAGATTATATAATCTAACACAACACTGAAATAGAAAGTAAGTAGAATATACAAAAGAGTGCAACTCATGGCAGTTAAAAGGCCACATATCTTTTTTAAAGCCAGGAGATGGATGATTAATTCATGTGTCATGAAGTTCTATCATTAGGAGCATTTTTCTCGTAAAAGCTTCTGGCTAACTTTTTCAGAAAACCTACTTACCTTCCAGATATACGTATTTTGATTAATGAGGGAAAAATTGAAACAATAAATTGGACACATCAGGAAATAGAGGTAAAATACACTATTGATTTCTGAGTTAAACTATTTGTCCTAAAGGTGTTATTTAAATCAAAAACTTGAGCTTGAATTCCTTATTTACTGAAGAAATAATTTGAGTTCCTATGACATGCTGGGTGCTGTTATGAAACGTTCTGAGTCCTTGGACCCATTGGAGTATTCTGTCTAATTTCCAATGGTCAGAAATCATCCCAATGAATATTTAGGTTCTGAATGTGAAGAATGCTGATGTTCAAATGTTGATTATATTCCTGAAAAAGGGGTTATTATTATATAGGTAAATATAGTGTGCTGTTGATGATTAAACATTCTATACATTTAGGGTGATTTTTTTTCCTTCTCTCTTGTTATTAAATTATTGCTGACATTTGGTGTTTTAGAATTGGAGAAATTGTCTTTTAAATAAAGCTTTACTTCAGCTTTAGGTAGGTGGTGCAAGATACCTTACTTTCCACTGCTTCAAAGCTATAATTAGTTTGTATTTTGAATGCAGATTGGCTCTAGCTATCAGTGCAAGTGGTCAATAAAATTTAGCCTACTGACATTTAAAGGTGTCATGTAGTGGTAACAGGTTACCTGAAGGCTATCTAAATGGTCCTTATCAAGTTAAAGTATATACAGAATTACGTATGTGAACTAAATTGATTCTTCTTTTGCCTTTCTGGATTCCTAAGAACATATCATGGTGAAAAGCAGGGTTATTATAGGTAAAGTTTTATATGGCGGTGTGAATTTTTTGCTTTGAGGATGAGGTAATTGGTCAGTTGGGTAAGGGAGTCAAATGTGCCCTGCAGAGTAGAGAAAAGTCAGCTTGGAATAAAAAATTATTTAGTAACTGTGATCCATTATGCAGCCAAATACAAAGAAAAGGAAGGAAGGTAGATTCTGGTTTTCCTAAGCAGGTTAATGTGGACATGTATGCTCATTCTTTGCTTTAAGATGTTCTTGAAAATAGCCGGGAGCGGTGGCTCACGCCTGTAATCCTAGCACTCTGGGAGGCTGAGGCGGGGGCGAATCACTCAAGATCAGAAGTTCGAAAGCAGCCTGAGCAAGAGTGAGACCCTGTCTCTACTAAAAATAGAAAGAAATTAATTGGGCAACTAAAAATACATAGAAAAAATTAGCTGGGCATGGTGGCACATGCCTGTAGTCCCAGCTACTTGGGAGGCTGAGGCAGAAGGATTGCTTGAGCCCAGGAGTTGGAGGTTGCTGTGAGCTAGGCTGATGCCACCACACTCTAGCCCGGGCAACAGAGTGAGACTCTGTCTCAAAAAAAACAAGTTCTTGAAATCAAGAATCTGCTAGGTATTTGAAGGACATCTGGCTTGATAATTCTTAATAATATTTTCTTTTTTTCCTTTTATTTTTTTTTAGAGACAGAATCTCTGCCACTCAGGCTGGAGTACAGTGGCCCAGTCATAGCTCACTACAACCTCAAACTCCTGGGCTCAAGTGATCCTCCTGCCTCAGCCTCCTGAGTAGCTGGGACTACAGGTGCATGCCACCACACCCAGCTAACTTGTTAGTTTTTTTTTTATATAGAGATAGGGTCTTGCTGCGTTGCTTAGGCTGGTCTCAAACTCCTGGGCTCAAGTGATTCTCCTGCCTTGGCCTCTTAAAGTGCTGGGATTACAGATGGGAGCCACTATGCCCAGTCCTTAATAATATTTTCATATCAGTTTAATGTCATATCAATATTTATATATCAGCTATTGATATATGTAAAATTAGTGTCAGATCCCACAAGGGAAAGGGCTCAGTGCTTCAAGACTGTCCTTACTTAAGATGCCAGCTGCAAATGGGGTGTCCAGGATACCCACACTTCTGCTTGAATGACTACAAATTTGGGGGTTCTCTCCTGCCCCACCACCAAGTTTGATAATTTGGTAGAATGGCTTATAGAACTCAGGAAAGCATTTTACTTATTGTTACCAGTTTATTGTAAAGGATATAGCTTAGGGGACAGCCAAATGGAAGAGATATATAAGGCAAGGTGTTAGGGGTGAGGGGACAAGGAGGTGGCACAGAGCTTCTATACTCTCTATAAACTCTCCAGGCACACCATCTTCAGTGTATTTTATCAATCTGGATGCTCTCCAAACCCCATTATTTAGGAGTTTTTATGAAGGTTTCATTAGGTGGGCATGATTGTTGATGTCTTTAGTCATTGGTGATTGAACTGAGTCTCTAGTCCTTTACCTCTTCTTTTTTTTTTTTTTTTTGAGTCAGAGTCTCACTCTGTTGCCCAGGCTAGAGTGCTGTGGCATCAGCCTAGCTCACAGCAACCTCAAACTCCTGGACTCAAGCAATCCTTCTGCCTCAGCCTACCAAGTAGCTGGGACTACAGGCATGCGCCACAATGCCCAGCTAATTTTTTCTATATATTTTTAGTTGTCCAATTAATTTCTTTCTATTTATAGTAGAGACGGGGTCTCACTCTTGCTCAGGCTGGTTTTGAATTCCTGACCTTGAGTGATCCTCCCTCCTCAGCCTCCCAGAGTGCTAGGATTACAGGCATGAGCCACTGTTCCCGACCCTTTGTCCCCTTCTTGGCGGGGTGTGTGTGTGTGTGTGTGTGTGTGTGTGGTGGTGGCAGCTGGAAGTTCTAACCTGTAATCAGCTGTTTGGTTTCTCTGGTGACTGTCCCCTTCCTAGAAGTTATATAGAGGCCTTCCAAGAGTCAATAGGCTCTTGCATAAATTCAGATATGGTTGAAAGGGCCTCATTAGGAATAACAAAAGACACTCCTGTCACTCAGGAAATTCCAAGGGTTTTAGGACCTCTGTGCCAGGAACCTGGGACAAAGGCAAAATATAGTTATATTTTTCATTATATCACAGGTACTTCTGTAGCAAAACTACCTTGCACACATAGGCCCACAGCTTTGAATCTGTAAGGTTTCTAGGAGGGTTATTCTGTAGTTACCAGGAAAAACTACCATGTGGTTGGTTGATTTTCTGTTGTGAAACGACTGGCAAGACTGTTTCCTGTGAGCAAATCGGTACTTTCGCTGTGAAATTGCCTGCATCTTACAGCTTTCTTTATCCTAATCTATATGCTAATGAAGTTCATATAGAATTGAAGTCCAGAAGAGTTGATTACTTATGACTGGTGGGACTGGCTTTCTTACATGGTTGATAATATTATTCTAAATAAACTTTCCAAAAAGTCAGATCTGGTTGTTTTGGTAGCTCTTCAATTTTTGTGCTGTTGTGAGTAGTTTACCTGTCAGCTGAAAATGCAGATGTCAGCTGTGTGGCCTGGGCCACTTACTAGAGCTCTAGGTCATTGTCCGTAGCCAAGAACAGACTTGTTTTTCTTTCATTGTGTTGTCCAGGTATTTTTTCATCACATCATGGCACATATAAAAAAGGTTTGGAAGGAAGTACTGATTGAAAAAATACTGATAGTATAGTTATAAAATAGGGTTAATGTGCTTATTTCATTTAGAGTGGTGGAAAGTTAAAACAGGGTGGTAATAGGATGTTATGAGGTTTACCAAGAAGGAGAAATAAATGTTTCAAACCATGTTAAAAAACAAACAAAAAAAGGAAAAATAAATGTGAACTAAGACCCATGGGCACTTTGGTTCCTTGCTGGAGTTCAAATAAGAGCTTTCTCCATTCTTTGGAGAGTATCTGTTACATGCCACTGCCTTTGTAGTGAGATCAGGCTAGAAGCCACTCTGAGGGCTCTGAGATATTGATGGAAATCAGAATAAGTCTTATGACCTGCTGACATAGTTTTTGTAAGTTTTCAAATTATGTTCCTTGCCCCAGTAGAAAGATGGCTACCAAAAGGTAAGAGTCAGTTATGTTTATGGTTTTCCAGAAATCTGAGTGTCTTGCTATTGCCACGTTGTAAGACAGTAACTTAAAACTTTGGAGTACTCATAAGGAGCTTAATTAGAATGTCGAGGAGTCTAATTAGGAGGCAGAGATTACCATAATGGCATGCATGTTACAGAGTAAGAGATCACTGTTGAGTGTTCTACATAGAAAATTTTGTTGGTGTTGATCAATATAGGGTTTGTGTCTCACTTATCCCTATAGGGTTCCTGTTGATATGTTCACAAATTTGAGGCTTAAAAACATAAACAGCCTGTGGATTTGGCAGACTTTTAGATATTATGTGGATTTAAAGTGGTCTGAGCACCTGGATAAAGGTTTAGCCTTTGTTTATGCTTGGTATGCTATAAACATTTCTCCTTTCTGGCTAGAACTCTAAGCACCATATATAGCAGTAGTGCTTCTGTGTGAATGGAATTACTGCAAGTATTTTGTAGGTTATTCCTTTCTTTCTTACTAAGGATTGTGAAAGGTGATGGTATAAGAGAACTCTTTTTATTTTTTTTCTTTGAGACAGAGTCCCATTCTGTCGCCCTGGCTAGAGTACAGTGGTGTCATTGTTAACTCACTGCAACCTCAAACTCTTGGGCTCAAGTGATCCTCTTTCCTCAGCCTCCTGAGTAGCTGGGACTACAGGCACACACCATGATGCCCAGCTCATTTTTCTATTTTTAGTAGAGACGGGGTCTCTTGTTCAGGCTGGTCTTGAACTCTAGAGCTCAAGCAATCCTCCTGCCTCACTCTCCCAGAGTGCTAGGATTACAGGCATGAGCCACCATGTTTGTCCAAGAGAATTCTTTAACACATTAACAGTCATGTGAGGTCTATTTAACTCACACTAGTTTTGTGCCTAGGAATCTCCTCACATCTCTTCACCTTGGGAGTAACTCACACATCTCTTCACCTTGGGAGCTGCAAGAATTATTTTTCACGTTGCATATAACTCACGCACAGAAAACAATAAAAAATAACAAATTTTTCATTAAATTAGAAAGGATCATTTTGTTTTTGAAGTTTTTATTCTATTTTTGCAATAAAACACTGTGGCCCCAAGGAAAAATTTTTTTTTCTAGTTTGGCACTAAAAAATATGTTCAATGAGCGGGTGTTGGGGGGGGTGACCAGTTAAGGACTCAGAGAATTTTTAACACATTATTTCTCTTCTCCCATAAACCAGGGGTAGAGATATATTAGCAGTAATGGCTACCACCTTTTGGGTATCTCTTTGGAAGCTTCTCAGGATGGTTGTGTAATTGTGTAATTCTGTCTGTTAGATTCCTATGAAATCTGCCTGCAAAATCATTGGAGCGTGGAGTTGGGTGTCGGGAATTGTGTTGGATAAGCTTTTCTTTTTTCTTGACTATTAAAATATTGTTAAATTTAGCCAATACATACACCTTCAAAACTCTCTAAAGATATGATTTGTAAAATATGAAAAGATGATAGGAGTATAGAAATGTCCAAGTTTTCTTAGCGGGTGTTTGGAAGTGCCTGTAACTGTATTTTTAACGCCGTTTTAAAACTTGTTTTCTAGACATTTTAATAAGATTGAGTTTAGAGAACAGATTGGTTCCTTTTATAAAGCTCTGATGTAAGTGGCAAGAACATTGTAATTAAAACAGAAACAATGAATGCTTAGTGTAAAAAAACTACAACACAGAAATAGAAAAATTAGAAAAAATTAAAAAAACCCACCTATAATTCTAGCACTCTGAATTGATCATGAGTGACATTTTGGAGAATGACCTGTTTGTATGTATAAATTATCATACATACGTATGTTTACTAAAATGATAATTTATTTGTTATATTATTTGTTGCCTAATTTTTAAAAAAGTTACTATTAAAGTTTTCTAATGTTAGTAGTCTTTTATGGTGTTTTTTCTTGGTAGTAGTGTAGTATTGCAGTTCTGAATGTGCTACAATTTTTGTGGTTAATGTAGCATAAATATCACTGCTTTAATAACTGCTTAATCTTTAATTTTCTTTGGATAAATTCTTGGGGATGGAGTTACTGGGTTAATTGTAAGGATATTTTGAGTTGTTTGCTAGATATTGCCTTCTGGACAATCGACCAGCGTACATTCACAATAGTGATTTGTTCATTTGTCTGTGTTAATTTGTTTGCTAAGTAAATGTTACCAACTTGTGTGTCAGGCATAATTCTAGGCCCTGAGGCACCTAAGAAGAAGTAGAATTTCTGCCCTGCTGGCAGATAACAATGGTATGGTGGGTGTTAGGGTGAAAAGTCTAATAGGTGCTCAAGGCAAGGGTGGAGAAAGATTTCTCACACATAGATTAGTATATAAAAGTAAAGAAAACTTTATCCTTTAGAAGGACAGAGAATGTGTGAGAAAGAGACACAGAGACAGAGCTAGAGAGAAGGGGGGCAGAGAGAGAGACACAGTGTTGCATCCCAAAGAAAGAAGGGAAATACCAGCAGTGAGGCCAAGTACCAGCAGTGAGGCCAAGTGACTTGCTGATTTTAAGGGGGAGGAAGAGACAGAAAAAAAAATGGTGATAGCTGTCAGTTGATAACACAAGCAGCAGCAGGTAGATAGCAAAAACTGCAAAGATGTTAAAGTCCAAGACTTGGTTTCCTGCCTTTTCTTGGAGAAGGGATTATCACGGGAGATGTGACTCTGTCCTTAAGATATGGTTGAGACTGTAGCTCCTTCTTCTGCTGTTGCCTCAGAAACTCTGTAAAAGCAGATTCTCAAAAAACAATTTTGAAAGAGAGAGATTCACATCTGCATCTCTTTTCTGCCCACTTAGTTCTTTTCAGAAGTTGTACAAAACAGAACTCCTGCAGGGTGCCTGTTAGTGAGGGAACTCATAGCATTGATCTTGAAGTGTTATTGGGGAAATTGTAGGATTACATATTTTCCTGTTGTTTTTGTAAAGCCGCCTCTTTCAGTGGGGAAGGTAGACTTTAATCAGACAACCACGAATGTAAAAGTACTGCTGTGGTAAGTTCTGAAGAAGCTACCTACTTCTTCATACCTTTGTTAACATCGATATTAGGAATTCTTTTTATTTATGTGCAGTGTTAAAGGCAGTAATTGTATTTTTTTGGTATAACTAGAAGAATTACATTTCATGATATTGGCTTATTTGTGTTTTTCCTTTTGTTAATTACCTGTTCATGGTCCTTGTTTATAAGTAAGACCCTTTTATAATGTGCTCGCCACCCCATTTGGACTCTGTAGTTAGGACAAAAGTATGTTCTTTTTGTCCTTAAATAACTCTGGTGATCTCACGGGAGAACTGGAGAACAAAGAGATTAAAAGCAAGTTTCTGCTAAAATGGAATCTATTTGAGCAGTTACATAATCATTGTGGACAAGCATCTCAAGTTCTGTGTTTTCAATAAAGCCTTGACATTTGTGCTGTTTTGATAACCACGGTAGGCCCTTCTTGGGTTAGTTGGCTCCCTGGGTAATTTTTAGGGGGTTGGACTAATCAGGACTTGGCCAGAGGGATTTTTGGTTTAGCCTGAGGAATTATATATTTGTTTGTTGGTAGTACACTTCTGGCTCAGAGTCTGATAGAAAATGATGCTGTTATTGGCTTTAATTAAGTGATAGCTCAAAGGTGTGGCTGCCTGTAGAATCCCATAATGATGGCACTGTGCATAATTGATGTACAATTACTGGTGATCAGAGACTGAATCAGAGACTGAAGTATCAATTATGAGTTTCTACTAATAGGTTTAGAGGGATTTTAGGACATATTGGGAGCTTCATTCCATGAAACTTGATAAACTTCCTATTTTACTATGACTAAATAAGTTAAAATTTTTTTTTTCCTTTTTGGATGAACAACTTGGAAGCAAGTTTGGGGCATTTAAGCCTTCAAACTCCCTAAAGACTTTTGTTAACCAAGCAAGGGTCTCATAATACAAGGGCCTCATAGTAAAATGTAATCTGCCAGGTGTGGTGGCGCATGCCTCTAGTCCCAGTTACTCAGGAGGCTGAGGCAGGAGGATTACTTGAGCCCAGGAGTTTGAGGTTGCAGTGAGTTAGGATGATGCCACTGTGCTCTAGTCTGGGTGACAAAGTGAGACTCTGCCTCAAAAAAATAAAATGTGGTCTATAAGAAGAATGCTTCTTTTGCCTTTGTCTGGAGTCCCTAAGAATATGCTAGGAGCTATTATTAACCCTTTTGTTTCAAAGTAGTATGGTTTCGGGAACTGATAGAGATATTCCAGGTTTAAAGAAAATATTTCTACCCAAGTAAAGGACTATGTATGAATCATCTACCAGAAGCTGGGAATGCTGAGGGTGAATTATTTCAGTTTTTTTTTTTCTTGGCACTGAGCCTTTGAGGCTCAAGCTTGTCAGATGGAGAAAATGTTTAACATTTAGGAAGCATGGCTGTTGATGATCTGCTGTCACCCTGATTTAGGCCTTTGCCATCATATACCTAGACATAATTGATAATGGTATTATGAATATCATTAATATAGTTGGTAATAAAGCAGGAAAAGATGACTTTACTCCTCACAGTGCCCCTATGAGGAAGGTATTATATAATATTAATCCCATTTGGCAAGTATGGGACTGAGGCAGGGAGGTGAAGTTATTTGCCCAAGAGCATATAGCTAGTAAGTGGCAGAGTTGAGTTTTAAAACTAGGCAGATTGGCACTGCTACTCTGTATTGCTTTTTCTCGACCCTCCCCCCCATTGCTTTTTCTAGTTTCTAATATAGTGCTTGGGATACTGGATTTGGATAGAAGTAGGGATTTTTTTATGGGATAATAGTTTTAAACAAATCTATAAAGCAAGGTGAATTCCTTTCTTTCCTTGTGCCTAATATATTTCATCAGTTTAAAAGCTATCAGACAAACTTTGTTCATCTTTCTTTTCTGGAGATTTTAATAATTTTTCTATTAAGTTTTTAATATATACTTATAACTAATACCTTAGTAGTTACCACTTTTTCATACCTACTATTTGCCAACGATTGCATATTTAAGGTATATTAATCCTTACCGTAACAGTGCTGCCAAGTAAGGGACTGTTTTTATCCTGATTTCACATACGTATAGTTTACTAGACCACAGAACACAGAAATGTCCCTGTTTTTATGTTTTCTAGAATTTCAATGGTGATCATTTTTCATCTAGCAAAAGTAACTTTCTTCCCTATTCTTACTCATTAGCCTCCTCCTCCTACATTTCTTTTTAATTTCTGCAGGATGCCAAACAAAACAGTCTTTGTGGATGGGTTAGTTACCTTATCTATCTTTTGTCACTACTGCCTGGCACAATAACTTGTGTGTAATTGTGATATTTCTGTACCTGTGGCTGTGTGAATTATTACATTTGGGCTTTCTCAAAATCTACTTTACACACAAAAGTGTAAAAATGTGCTAAAAATTGCTGTTGGGATATTTACTTGATTTCTTAAATAAACTCAGAACAATCCAGTTTCTAAAGTGTTTAACTGCGTGAATGAATAACTTTTATTGATGAAAACTTAGAATTCTGAGTGAGATTTTATAAATTTTTTGGTAATTGCTCTTATGTATCAAAGGTGGGAGGGATGGGGGCAATATAATATTAGCTGGTAGTAGCTCATTTAATACATGGGTCCATGGAGTGCTTGATACTTGCAAGTCTAGGGTAGAACTGACAAAGTAGCCCATTTCTTCTAATTCCATTTCTGACATTCTTCCTCTCTTTTTCTCTTCAGTTTATAAAATAAGTTAGATCTCTCGTCACGGTAGTAATTTAGGGAGAAAAGAGAATAAAAGTAAGTTCTTTTCTACTACTTTGTTTCCTCATTTCTGAAATTGTTTGAATGTAAAGTTGGGTAGTTAGAATTGTGTTACTCATTTCATAACCAGCGATTACAGATAATTTAAAAAGTTATTCTGGGTAATCTTTTTGTTTTGAAAATGAGAATGAGAGCCACCGGAGAAATGAGAATTTAAGGCAATCTCTCCCTCTCCTTAGTGGGATGTTCTGAATCCCATTCAGTGGGATTGGTCTGTAGGTCACTCACCAATTTTCTTAAAGGTGTTCTATGAGTGACTTACACATTTCAGTTCTGATTTTCTCATTTTTCCTGTACTTGGTTTTAGGGAATCCCCTATGCTGGCAGTGGGAGTTCCTTAAGAGGAACTAATTCTGATTGCTTTTTGATTATTCCTATCTCGCTCCTTTGGCATGTGAGTAGTGACTTAAAAGGGCAGCTGTTTAATTTTCATGATTCTATTTGATAGTTGGGTGGTAGTTTTGCTGGTGTCACCTGAGTTGGCTTGTGTGTCTGCATTCAGTAGGTCCATTAGGATGGCTGGACTGCTGGACCTCTCACTGCCTGTGTGGTCTTTCATCATCAAAGAGGGTAGACTGAGCTGCTTTACTTTTAAAATCAGGTTGGCTTTCTGGGAGGGTAAGGGTGGAAGCTGCAAGGCCTCATAGAGGCTTAGGTTTGAAAGTCATACAACATCCCTTCTGCTATATTCTTGTGGTTAAAGCAAGTCCCAAGGCCAGCCCAGATTCCAAAGGTAGGGAAATAGACTCCACCTACTGATGGGAGGAGCAGCAAAGTCACATTGTAGAAGGGTGTGGACACAGAGAGCTGTGATTCACTGGTGGCTGTTTTTGTAACAGTCTACAACTGTTGGCATTATATCAAAAAAATCATACTCTACAGGCAGCTATTATAGGTCCTTCCTTGACCTTTATTGCCGTCAACAATAAAGAACTTTGCCATTTTATAATAGATGTTAAACATGAATTGTCAAATTTAGTGAAATCATTGTTGTATTGCAGATATGTGGATTGGCTAAAATATTTTCGAGATGGTCTCCATTCTTACAGGCTGCATAGGAGGATTCTATTTCTCTGATTCTGACCGTACAGATAACAGAATCTTGCTTTCTTATGATAAAATGAGAGAAAACAAGCCTGTTAGATTGGGTGAGAGGGCAGTGAAATATTAATAAGAAAAACAATTTGCTAGTAATTTTAATCCAATAAATACTAGTTGAACTATTTTGTTCTAGGTACATATTATAGGTGATTTTCAAAGTTCAAAGATACATCAAGATAGTTAAAAATGTAGAGCAGAAAATTGTTTACAGTTTGATGTAAGCAGATGGGAACAGAATTGAGGAGGATGAGAGAGGGTGGCAAGGTTGGCTTAGTGTAAACATATCTCTTTGGGGACAGACTTTTTGATGTTTTTGGAACCTCTAAATAATGCTGGTTCTTAATGAATAATGAGGAAATGACACCTTTTGCTCATCTGTAGAAGGTGGAGGAGAGACGCTTTTGATACTTAGATTGCTGAGGTGCTATAGATTTCATATTTGAGCAGTAGACTCTCAACTGCCCCTGTTGGGATCTTTGGCCAAGGTTGAACCAAACTACAGGGTCCGCTTACCTGATTGTGGAAAATGATGTTGAAGGTTTGTATTTTTTGAGAAGTTAATGGTGGAAGAATTTTCAGGGCTCTTTATCATCTTGTTTAAAGCTGACGAAAGCTAGAGGAGATCTTCCTTCCAATTTCAGTATTCTGTGAGTTGCTCATAATTAGAGCAAAGGACATTCCTGTGCCTCAATGAGTATGGATATACTTGGCCAATTCCCTGTTCTTCAGAATCATAGTTCTTAATATTCTTGACAATCTCATGCTTGGGAGTGCTTTTCTCATGAGAACTTTGAGGAAGATATTGTATACGGATGATGTGAAAAGCTTGTTCGAATAGTACTGGCTGTTTTCTTAAGGCAGAACTTTGAAACCAGAATTTTGAGGGTAGTGCTGAGAGATTTCTTCCCTTTGCCCTTTGAGTGGGACCAGGGGCTGCTCAACTGCCCAGCCTAGCCTCTGGGCCAGCTGTGATTCTAATTTTCCCAGTGTGTTGAACAAGTATTCTCATTTTCCATATAAGCCATGATATGAAAAAAGGCACTATTGCCCTCAGAAGGTAGAGCAGTGCTTTGGAAATGTGATGAGGACAGATACTGTTTTCCTTATCAGTCAGGATCTTTGGTTGCAGACAATAGAAACTTACTCTAGCTAATTCAGCTGGCTAGACTGAGTTGTCTCTGGCTGTTTATGTCAAATTTATTCCCAGATCAGTAAACATTTGAAAGCGTTTTCTATATCAGGCACTGATGTAAGGTTTTAGGTATACAAACAGTCTCTCACAGGAAACCCCTTCCATATAAGTAATTTAAGATGTTTGATCATGCCTGTTTCTCTTTTGCTCTTTTTTCTTTATCTCTGTTGACTGGTTGGAAATTGATTGTATGTTCCACCAAAGGGGTTGTTATAATCACTAATTTATAATCTTTTTGATTAGTTATTTTAAACCCTGTTGTACACATATTTTAATTTCTGGTAGCATCTAAAAATCTCCACAGGCTATTTATAGTATCACTTTCCTCCTTTTCTCCCTATGAAAGTTATTTCAGGCTTTTGGAAAAAAATCCATATTAATGTCCTATTTGTATTTTTATCATTAAAAATATCTGAATACATGGTGATAGGGTTGCCTTTCAGCTTTTTGTTTTGTTTTGTTTTGGTGGCTCTTGAGGAAGAGAGAATTTAAGGAGAGAAGGACTGGCCCTGACAGAGGCTCTGGAACTTAGAGAAAGGGATTGAAAAAAGGGCTCATCTCTACAGATAGCCAGAAACAGCCCCTCCTAAGTATTACAAAAGCTACCTCTTTCTACTTTCTGTGAATGTTACCTTTGGTTAATTTTGGGGGTACCTTCCTTTTGCTCCTCAAGACTGCTTTAAGAGTTCATCTTAAACTGATCATCATTTGGAGAGTTGGGAATACACAAACGAGAATAGGCAATGTAACTTGTTCTTATCCTAACCCCTTGGCATTAGTTTTAGGCACTGAGTCATCTTTGCTTGGAGAGGCTTTGAACTTTTACAAAATTATTTGGTAAGTATATTTTGTTAGTGAATGGTCAGAATATACACTTGGACTGTTTTTTAAGATAATTGGAGATGATTCTGAAGTATAGTGCGTTTACATCTAATTTGTGTAAGTTAAGTCAAATTCTGTTAAACTGTACCTATTGTTTATGAAGTAAATAGCCTTTAAAGCCCCTAATTTGTTTTTTGCTTAAATGTGAATGCAATGCTGAAAAAGAATCTCTGTCTCTCTCTTTCTCTTTATGTGTATTAAATACAAATGTTTATTTTTAAGAAAATACTTTAGCCGGGCGCGGTGGCTCACGCCTGTAATCCTAGCACTCTGGGAGGCTGAGGCGGGCGGATCACTCAAGGTCAGGAGTTCGAAACCAACCTGAGCAAGAGTGAGACCCCATCTCTACTATAAATAGAAAGAAATTAATTGGCCAACTAAAGATATATATAGAAAAAATTAGTCGGGCATGGTGGCACATGCCTGTAGTCCCAGCTACTTGGGAGGCTGAGGCAGAAGGATTGCTTGAGCCCAGGAGTTTGAGGTTGCTGTGAGCTAAGCTGACGCCACGGCACTCACTCTAGCCCGGGCAACAGAGTGAGACT